>JAQQAE010003063.1:0-20952 GCA_029823295.1 Pseudamia nigra | reverse complement strand
TTTTCACACTTTTAAACCCAACCCCCCCCCCCCCCCAGTTTTCAGTTTTTACTTCCTCCATGTTCACACTTCTTCCTTCTTTTTTTGTCCTTTCACATGCTCATCATTTCATAGATTTATTTCCTCTTGCATCACAAATAAGTTCATCCAAAAAGATATCAGGTAAGACAAATCTGTTTGAACTTTTCTTATTTATTATGTATCACAATGTTTCAGTTTCATTTTGTACAAGTGAATGCTGCAGGGGAAGTTACTTTTTCAAATTCAGAATGTTACAGTCATAAAACTGAATAAGAGCTCTTTGTGTTCCCTGCTTAAAATGAGGGGAAACATAATTCAGCGGAACATCTGTATTTTTTTCACTCTTCGATCTTCGAAAAGGCATTACCGGTACCTCTTGCCATTTGAAAAGTTGCAGCCTGTTTTGTTGAAATATCACAAAAACAGACAGAATGTGATGACTTGGAAAGCACCCTGACAAAGTTCATATTTAATTAAGTTAAGTTAATTAAGTTTTCTGAAAATGGCGTACCTATTTTGAATTTGATGCCAACAACATGGCAGTACCTGTGACGGCATGGGGATAAATAAGTGCACATGACGTGCGTATTCAAAATAAGAAAAGTATTTAACTCTTTGATGCAATTGAATGATTAAAAACCTGGGGATGTGACATTTTGAGCCTTGTGGCACTTTTAAACTAACTTTTAAATTAATGTCACTTACGTGATGGTGAACCTGATGTGCATGGTTAAATCATGCACATCAGGGTATTTCAATTTAGTGAGATACAATCATAATTATGCATTTCTTTAAATATTTAATTTATGCTTGTTCACTTTTTTCTGTTTTGCATCTAATTTAGTTATTATTCTTGATTGTTTTCCGCTTCTTATTTTGCTCATTTTTCCTTCCGATTTTCTTCACTTTCTCTTTATTTCCCTTAAATTTCTCTTTATATGGTGCTCCTTTTCCTAATTATTTTGTTTATTGTAAGTCAAAATACCCACTCACTTATTACATTTTGCCCTGCTTTTTGCCTTAATTACTATATATTTAATGTCACGTCATTATTGTCAGTTTGCCTTTGTATGGCCATGTAGGAGACACCATGAGTGAAAGAGTTAATGTCCAGATATGAAAAAATGGCAAGAAACAAATGGAAACATTGTGAAATACTTAAAAAAAGAAACGCAAATGGTGGAACATCTTGCAGTTTGAAGTAAAGAGGGTGAGGACTTCAACACCCTGAAAGACCATGCTGCCAAAATAGTGCAACAATTTCAGAATAATGTCTCTCAGTGTAAAATAGCAAAGAATTTTGGGATTTCATATCATATTGTTCATATTATCACTGAATGATTTAGAAAATGAGAGGAAATCTCTGTACACAAGGCCAAACAGTGGTACTGGTATTAGCCATCAGATGTAGAACAGTATCATTAAAATTCAGACAATCTGGAGAACTCAGCTTGGAAGTGACAAGTAAACAGACCCCTGCCCTTTTAGACAGTTTGTCGAGCCTCTTTCTGTTTTTCCTCACCATGTTGCTGCCGCAGCAGACAGCTTCATAAAACACAACGCTCCCAACCACAGACTCAGAACATGTGCAATATTTTACTGCTCACATCAAAAGACCAGTGCTCGCGCAGGAAAAACAATATGCCCTGCCCCTTTTTATACACAACCTCAGTGTGAACTAACCAGTCCACTTTGCTGTCGAGATGCACTCCAAGATATTTACAGGACTGGACAATTTCACTGTCCTCTCCCTCAGTGTTAGCAGGCTGGAGGAGGAGGCTGGACCTGCCAAAGTTCACAATCATGTACTTGGTCTTCGATGTGTTTAACATGAAATACTGGAGGCAGCTGTTAAGCGCCTATATTCCTCCTACTCTCCTCAGACATGCCACAATCGCAGTATCATCAGAGTACAGTACATCTGCATGTGGCAGGTGTCTGAACTGTGCTGGAAATCAGCTGTGTACAGCATAAACAGGAAGGGAGACAGGACTGTTCCCTGTGGGGCCCCGACACTGCTCACCACAGTCCCAGACACACAATCCTGTGAGCAGAGGTGGGCAGAGTACACAGAAACAATACTCAAGTAAAAGTATTGTTTTTTTATTTTAATGACTGAAGTACAAGTAGAAGTACTCCTAAAAATAAGTACTTGAGTAAGAGTAAAAAAGCTTGTCTTGAAAAAACTACTCATGTAGTGAGCAACTTGATGTAGATTAAAGGTTTTCTTGATTGTTTTTCTCATTTTCTTGATTATTTTGTTCAATTTGTGCTAATTTCCTTGCTTATTTTTTTAACTCTTGCAATTTTTTTTACCTATTTTGCTGATTATTATTATTATTATTATTATTATTATTATTATTATTATGATCATATTACTCATTTTTGTTAATTTTTGCTCATGTTCTTGATTTTTTTATTATATTTGTCAATTAGCTTGAGTGTTTTTGTTTTGTTCCTCTTTATGTTATGTATTTGGTTTTTTTTGTTATACTGTATTTTGATCATTTCTGCTAATTTGACATGTATTTTGTTCATTTGTGGTCATTTTGTTTTTTGTCATTTACCCTTACTATTTATTATTTTTGATTTTTTGGATTTTAATTTTTGGATTTTGTGTATTTTATTTTTTATTTTACTATTTTTTCATTTTACTCATTGAGTGGTGAGCAAATGTAACTGAGTAGAAGTAAAGCTTTTTCCACCATAAATGTAACTGAGGAAGAGTAAAACATATTCTGCAAAACAAGTACTCTCAGAAGCACATTTTTTGGAAAATATTACTCAAGTGGATGTATCAGTTACACTTATATGACTCTGCCGGTGAGGTAGTCATATAAGTAATGAGAATACTTGAATGAGAATAATTGAAATACTTGAATTACAATTTGGATAATTTTGCCCTGCTACCTGCTTTTCTAGACTTGCACTCATGGTGTAACCCAGTGCTGAATAAGCAGTGTCATATCAGCCTATCAGACATGCTACATATCAGATAAAGGGTTTTGATTGGTTGTATCTTTCGCGGCCAAGTGGAACTTGCTTTGATGTGGAGTCGTGCCAGACTGATATGACAGAGCACATTGGTTTGCTGTTAGACAGACTGTTCTGGTTCCCACACTATCAGCCTAGACTTCATAAATATTAGGTTGGAACAGAACGGATGCAAGTTTACACACAGGTGTAGATTTCACAGGGCAGGGGTGGGGTGTTGTCGCAGTCAATCTGAGTAAAATGTGCATTTCCTTGATGATTTTTAGTTTTTTGTTTTGTCTGTTATTTTCATTCATTTTAGATTTTTTCTTTCATTTCATTCTTTCATTTCATTTTTTTCATTCATTGTTAAAACTCATTATTGTAATTAGTTTGTCCTATTTGTTGCCTACATTTGTTCATTTTTGTGCATGTTTCTCAATAACTATTCATTTACATTCATTTGATTATTTTGGTCATAATATAATTTGTAAGTGGATTATTTTCCTGGATTGTGTTCTTCATTTTCTTACTTATTTTATTATTTTATTCATCTCTGTTCATTTTGTGCTTTGTTTTAGTCATTTCCTTTTCCTTGATTATGTTGCTATTTTTTGCCCATTTTTCTTTTATTTTTAAAATTATTTTGTTAATTTTTCTAATTATGATTTTGATTTCTGATCAAATCTTTGGCTACTTTTATTTTTTCAAATTTTGTTAATTAGTTAGTCCATTGTGGGGATTCATTTGTTCCTTTTAAACGTTTTTATTTTCTTTATTATTGTGCACTTTGTTTCTTTCAGAAGCTAATGCAGGTTACGTATCAGCACAAGATGATTTGCATGTTTTTGGTACATCTTAGGGTGCTATTGACATATCTTGACAGCTCTGTGGTCACGACCTGAGATTCAGTTTGTTTGTATTGTGTGTTGTATTTAGTTGTAAACCATTCAAGTTTATGAGTTCATGTAACAACAGGAGCGCTCTTTTTTAAAGTAAAACCTTTGAAGTTTCTGTTTGGGAGGGTTTTTAAGGCTTATCTGAGGCATTTCAGGGAAATCTGAGGCACTTAAGGCATATCTCACAAAGAGAATAGAGAGGTTACACAAATGGATCATGTTAAACAAATAGCTAAATTGGATAAAAGATTGTGCTTTTCTTTGTGAAATCTGGCAGATATTTCAGAGTTTCAGAATGATGCCTGAATACAAGAATGAATTTGAATCTGATAGATTCTTTTTTGTTTTTTTTTTTTACAATTGTTGTCATTTTAAAAATGAATGACTCCTTTTCCTTTTGTTCATAGAGAACCTATGTCACACTCACTTCCTTCCACCTCTCTTACAGTTTATGGGACTTAACCTTCAGCTATTCGATTGCGAATAGTAACCAATTTTCTGATCTCAACCAAATTTTGCCACCATTTACATATATGATGTTTGTCAATTTAAAAGACAATTTCCCAAGTCAAGAAAGTCACAGTTTCTTGCACAAATAGTAAAATATCAGTTTTATGTGAAACAGCTCAGTGGATTTCATTTGCCTTTTCCTCTGATATATGTCACCAAATGGCCACTGTTTCAACAAATTTAACTTCATACTTCATGAATAAAGAAGTGAATGAGGTGAAAAACATTCCATTTCTGTTGATGTTTGAACTGTTGGCATTTTCACCAGCTTTCTCTATTGAGAGATGAAATTTTGGCCATGTCACATTCATAACTTCCTGTTTATACTCTTAATAATAGTGTATTGTCTCAAATCTCAACCATTTTACAGCAAAATGTGACTTTCTTGATCATTTGTTTAAATGGTAGTATGTAATTCAGTCAGGGTTAGAAAATTGTCTGTCATTCACTATTGTTGGTCATTTTTTTTTTCAAAATTAGGTCCCATGACCTAATTGACCATGGTTAGAACTGAAAGGGGTTGGACTTAGGCTCTCTACTGTCACTACATGATTTGTTCTATGCATGTGTTAGAATATTTAGTCCTGTCACTGTGTTTCTGAGTAATTTATGGCTGTTTCTGGAATAAGGAATGGGAACCATGATGCAGCATGGCCATCAACATATTTCACATGTATTCAACTACCATCAAAGGGAAACATCCTGCTGCAGTCTCCCAAATAAAAGCATGTTGTGCCCCTAATTATTCTGCACCTGTCCCTCATTTTAAAGTCAAAGTCAAAATGTATTTATATAACACATTCACAACAACTCACGCTGCCTAAAGCACTTTACAGGTTAAAATTACAAGTGAACAGTAGATAAAATAACAATAAACCAGGTAAACTACAATAATACAAAGACAAAGCTTAAAAAGACAATAAATACTGTACAATAACTATCAAAGCATACAGTATATATCCAATTAAACCTGACCTAATTTAAAAGCCAGTCAATAGACAATATGGAGAATACAGCCAAGAAGAAGAACTCCTCTGACCACAAAACAGAAAATATTCAATAGAAAACATCCAGATGCACTGACTAACCTGAAAGTGACATCAAATTAAGTCAATAAACTGTAGGAAGTATGTATGGAAGTAAATTATCAGCAACAGAAAACTCCAGTTGATCTCATTTATGCAGCGCAATATAACTAAACCTACAATGCATGGAATTGTTGGATTAACTATATGCAAATAGCTGTGCCAGCACACCCCAGTGTCCCAACCAGATAATGGTAAAATAAATTAATAAAATCTTGGCAGTATTTCTGTATCATCTATTTCACTGTAGAGTTCAGGTTAAATCAGGAGCCAGCCAACAGTTCTCAGGCTTCAGCTGAACCATTCTGGACCTGGACCCACAGAATTGCGGGGCAGTGTGTGTCCTCTGCTTCTGCAGATCATGGGGCAGCTGTTGTTGGATTACCATAACCTCTGAGAGTATGGTTCAAGATGGTCCAATGCCAGACTCTGACAGGCTCTGGAGATACATCCAGATGTGTGGGTCAGTAGTGGAGGTAAATGATTCACTCCAACCATTGATCAACACCGAAAGAGACAAAAGAAAACCTGAAACACACATATGAAATATTTAATCTCATGTGCATCGTCTGTATGCTGATTTTAGTAGGATATAATCACAAAAGCCAAAATCATACTTTGTGTCGTATGTCACAATAGAAAATAAGAAATGAATGATAACACTAAAAACCTGGTACCGTATTTTCCTGATTAAAAGTCACTCTGGAATGTTAGTTGCACAAGCCAAAAAATGCATAATGAAGAAAAAAAAAACGTGTATAAGTGGCTCTGGAGAACACGTCATGTCTGTTCGGCGCTCAGGCGCGTGGCCGTGGGTGTGCACCTGAGCTGTGCTGCAGCTCGTCTCCTCTCGCAGCTGTCAAGCACCCTACAGTCGAATTTATTCAAAATATAAGTCGCTCCGATGTATTTGTCGCTCCCCTCTCCAGACTATGCAAAAAACCGTGACTTTTAATCCGGAAAATATGGTAATTTGGTTCATGGAATTTTAAATATTTTTTAATTATTAAAGGATATGACACAGAGTTGTAACTGATTCTTATGTGATGGATACAGTGTGTGAGTGCAGATGTTTACATGTCAATCAGAATGTATCAGACAGTTTTATCACTGACTTCTGACTTGCATACATGACCTCAGAGCTGTTGTGAGATTTGACTGTATCCTACACTCACCAGGCGTGTCACCAAGCAATTAAGGTAATTGTTTTGGGTCCCAGATTAACAGGAGGCCCCACAGGGATGACAAACTATACCATAATGGAGCTGAATGCTGGCTGTAGGGCCCCATGTGAATTTTTGCCTAGGGCCCCAGCAGACCATAGAATCACCACTGCCTACGCTCATGGTCAGATTGATAAATGCAGAGCTTTGTGTAGAAATAAGCATATGGCCATTTTCTGGTTGTATATTCGTTTGATAAATGAGGGTCAGTGAAACAATATGGATTGTTTTGACACGAACAGTCCGCATGAGAGCCAGTTTCATCACAGTGTTTGATAGTATTAGTGACTGCATTTGTGCAAAGTTGTTGAGATTTTTCATTCATTCATTTTACATTCATTTTTTGGAGTAATTATTTCTTTCTTATTTCTCTCTTTTCTCTTTCCTTGAGGGTTTCTTGCCAAAATATAAATTTGGACTGTAGCTGTAGTAGCACTAATAGGGCTGTTGACACGCTACCCACCCTGCCTCAGCACAAGACAAATGATGGTCTAAAGCACAAGTTAGCTCACCTGTGAATTAAAAACTGTTACAGTGACGACCTGGTGAATCTGATAAGAGCATTCCATTAGTGTACAAAGCTGTCATCCATGCTAAATATGGCTATTTTGGATAATCTAAAATGTAAAACATGAGATGGGTTCTTTAACTTTTTGTTTGTTTGTTTTTCACCATACATGTTCTTTCACAATTAGGTAGTCTTCATTATTATTTGGTAATGTTAAATATAATATGAATAAAGAAAAAACATGTAAAGAGGTGTGCCCAGATTTTTAACTGGTAGTGTAGCTAACCTGGTTAGTAAACCTACTGTAGTTAACCTCATCACTAGTGTTACACTGTATATTAGGCAGTCTGTAAACAATAGAACTGCATATAAATTGAATACAAAATCATTCAAATGCGCTATGGTATTTTATTTTGATGTGCAAGTGGCAGTAATTAGTCTTGCATGGAAACAGACAAGCAACAGGAAGTAGTATTCTTGCACAGGCATGGAACATGTTGTGTTTTTGTGTACGGATTGTGTAGTGACACCTTCCCTCCTCCACTCCAGTATGAGAACATATCATCTTCTCTTCCTCCTCCATCTGAGCTGGGGTCAGAGGTCAAACTTGGACAGTGACCGGCCGTCCTGTAATCAATGTGACCAGACTCTTTGCTGTAACTGCTCTCACATTGGATTCACCGTTGTTCCTGTGGTGAGAGACGATGCTCTGAAGCTTGATCTCTCCTTCAACAACATTGCCATGGTAACCGAAGATGACCTCAGGGGGCACACTCGACTGACGGTGCTGATTCTGCAGGGTAATACTGACTTTTTTTTAAATATCAGAGATAAACTGGGAAAAGGGATTTGCTATTTAGTGATGGTAGAGTAAACAAATAGAAACAGCTACCCACTGCACCACCATGTCACCTACATGTAAACCACCATTTGTATTTTAATACAACAGTGATTTAATATTGCATAAAACAGCCAGAAGAACAAAAGTGTAGATGAAAGCAATAAGTAAATTAAAACTTTATCAATCCTAATTGCTATTTCATTATTGTTCATGAATTGCATCCAGCTTGTAAATACACTAATGAAGCAAATGTACTTGAGTACTACACACATCTGCTTCACCTTTTTTAAGATTTTGAGCCCAAAGCGAGAAGAGATCCCTTCAGCTGTCCCATTCATCCTAATGGAAATTCAGCTATGACACTTTACAGCAAAAAACACATCACATAAAATTTTACTGATGCTTATCTCAGAAGTCAGACACCGTTGACTGCTTCATCCAACACTAATTTGTTAATTGTGTTTATGAATGGACACAGAGTTTCAACATATACACTATCTGCCAAAAGTTTGGGCACACCTGTTTTCTTTTTTTCTTTTTAAAAATTATTTTCAACATCGTACATTAACATTGAAGACATCCAAACAGTGAAATAAAGTAGAGTATGGAATTGTATTAAACAATCTAGAATATGTTTTATATTTCAGATTGTCCAAAAGTAGTCACATTTTGCTTTGAAGGCAACTTTGCACACTCATGGCATTGATTCATGAGGTAGCCACCTGGAATGGTTTTCAAGGGGTATTCATGCTAGTAGGATACATTGAGTTTCTGTTATGTGAATATTACTCTTGTACAGGGAACAGACTGTCTGAGATGCACTCATCTGCATTCACCTCCCTGTGGAGTCTGGAGGAGCTGGATCTGTCCAACAATCAGCTATCCACTTTAAACTACAAGTGGTTCCAAAAGCTTGGCGCGCTGCAGCAGCTGAACCTGCTCCAGAACCCATACAGGTAAAATCACATATGTGTAGATTTCAAATCTTCAAACAAGTTATGATACAAAGACAATAATTCCTCTATAAAACCTTAGCATACTCAAGACTAGTCTTTGTCCCGTTGTACAGATGTCTTGGCCCTCATCCACTGTTCCAGGGACTCGTCCAGCTCCGCAGGTTAAGCTTTGGAAGTGATTCTCTGGAAGAAATCAGGAAAACCCAGATCTCCGGAATCAGTGAGCTGGAGGAGCTCACTGTGCATGCCAATAATCTGGACAAGTGAGAAAATTACAAACGGCAATTCCCAAGCAAGACGCGCAAAAAAAAAAATCTGACATCTTTTTTTATCCAAACCAAAGTCGGGGAGTTCAATCATTAAATCTCATTTTCCATCACAAAGATGAAGCCTGGTCCCAAAAAGATCTTGAGCTGATAAAAAGCTGGGAACTGCTCCTTTAGTCATTTATTCAAAAATGTCCAAAGAATATATGAAGCAACTTTTCTGTCTGATTTCAGTGACTCAGAAGAATATATTTGTCCTTTCCTCTACCAGGTATGAGTCTGGTGCCCTGGCAAAGATTTGGCCGTTGGCTCGTGTAAGTTTGAGTCTACACAGAGCATTTTTAACAAACCAGTCTCTGGCCGCTGCTGTGCTGCATGACGTTTCCTATCCTGAGACTCGGCTCGTCCTGGAAAACCTCCAGCTTGTCACCACACAGTCCGTTCAACCTTTCAGAGAAGCTGCCACTAGAAGGCTCAGGTCCCAAAAAACATCTTTGTTTATTCATCTTTTTGCATCTTTTATGCCTGTTTGAGACTTTTACATCATTCTCATCATTTTTCTCATCAGATTTTGCTGTTTTCATTTCCTCACTTTCAGTTTTGTATGTTTCCATTTTTATATAATTTATGTCCTTTTGTGTCTTTTATTCTATGTTATTGCCAGTTTCTCTATCTTTGGTGTTGGCTTTTTTTCCTTTTTTGTTCTTTTTGTATTTTTTGCATTATTATATTTTAATTTTTTGCATTTTTGGATCTTTTACATTTTCAACATTTTGTGTCTCTTTGTGTCATTTTTTTCATGATTTATCCTTTGCACCTTCACTGTAAATTTCAGCTGTTTGCATTTTTATGCTGTTTTTTTATTTCTCTGACTAGTTTTTGTCTTTTTGCATGTTTAATATTTTCATCTAAGTTGTTTTCTTCTCATCAAGACTTTTTTGCTGTTTTTGTCTTTTTGCATCTTTTACATCATGTTAAACTTTGTGTTGTTTTTATCTTTTAAATTAGTTCTTTTTTAAAATATTATTTCTGTTTGTGTGCATCATTTATCATTTTAATCAGTATGCATCTTACACATTACTATTGTCGTTGTGGTCTTCTTGCACTTTGTCTGCTCATTTTGTCTTCTGTGTCCTTTTCATTTTCATATTTGTGCCTTTTTGTCATTTTCATTTTATGTCATTTTACATCTTTTATGTCTTTTTATGTCTTTCACAAATAATCAGCTGGTTTCTTCAACTTTCACCAGGACAAGAAAATAATGAATTGACACTGAATTCTTTTTTTTTCTGTGCAGATACCTGACATTCCATAACGTTTCCGTCTCTGATGAGGCCTTTGTTAAATTTCTGGTGGTAATGGATGGAGTCCCAATCACCTACCTGGCACTTGACGGGGTCACATTGGCAGGTCAAGGCAGGTAAGTAATCACATGTTCATAATACAGTATGTTAGACAGATGAAGATTTGCATCAGATTAGTTGATACACCCCTATTTCCAAAGAAATTGAGCCACTGTGTAAAATGTAAAATGCTCTGTGCCTCTGAGACACCAGCCAATGACTTATTTTTACACCAAAGACTACATTTTTGTCAGTCACTGGTGCAGCTGTGTTTTGGTGTATCAACCACCCACCTGTCCCGTTTTAATAACAACAGCCCACAGCACTTTGCTATCTCAGAGGCGTAGGCATTTTCACTGAGGCAAGATAGGAATATGCCATCTGCTTTCCAAAAAATATTGAAAATGAGAAATGTGATTCTGTTTTTAATGTTCATTTTAAATTTGATGCCTGGCAACACCTTTCAATAAAGTACAACCAGGGTCATGTTTACTACTGTATTGCATCACTTCTTTTAAAAACATTTGGGAACTGAGGGGACCAACTATTGTAATTATAATGTAGCATTTCAGCTGCTCATCATTTCATAATTTCCTTTGTCACAGTTTACATTTGTATTCATTGCATAAAACATTTTCAAGTAGGTAACAAGTTAGGACTGCATCAGGCCAATTTAGCACCTGGACTCTTAAACTTACAAGCCTTAAACTTTAGTGTCCACGATTTCTCGTCAGCCTACAGAATAGTTTTCCTCTTTTTCCTCATCCTCAGTCTCTTATTAATGTTTGGACTTTAAAGCTCTGCCAGTCAACACAGCATACAACCTCACAGTGTGTATGTCTGTTCTTTTTTTTTTGTTCAGCCCAGATGTTGCAGAAATCTATAATGCAGGCTGTCTCTCCCTGGTAATCCTGTGGTTAGATAAACTACAGTTGTTAGCTCTGTTGTAGCTACCACTACACTGCATCAACTCGTGCACCTATGAGGTTGTAAACCATGTTGACTGGAAGGTCACCTGTCCAGACATGTACTACAAACCGCAACAAACCATGGGTTACTAGCTAGTTTGCCAACATCACTGACTGGATCTGTAAGATTTGTGCAAAATGATGCAAAATAATGCAAATACTGTACTGAGCTGAACTGTAAAACACCTTTTCCTTACATTTACTTCTAAAACTAGTTTGTTTGTTTGTGTGAACTGTATTTTTATGTTGCTTTTTGGTTGTTGGCAGGTGGGAGAAAGCCAACTGGACCGATCATAGAGCCATTGATGAGATCTACTTCCAAAACATCATCGTGCTGAATATTTTTCACTTTGTCTCATTTCTTCAGCTTGGATTCCTCCTGCAATATCCCAGAAAAGTATCTTTCATAAATGCAGAGGTAAAGATAACATAAATGGAAATTTCTGTGACTGAAGATTTGACAAATGTCCTAATCTACATCTGCTGAAAATACAATGTGCATTTATTCTGAAATCAATCAGTCAATCTTTATTAATATAGCACTTTTCATACAGTAAAACTTGTAGCACAAAGTGCTTTACATTCTTAAAAACACAACTTATCCAACCACTCCCTTACTTTATTCTAAAGTATGACACACAGAGAACTGTTAAGAAATCCGAGAGAACTGTTAAAAACCACAAATCAAAAATCAGTGACCAAAGTCAGAGCAAATGAGGAAAAGCTATCATTACTTTGTAATGAGGAAACACAGGAAGTAATGTTAAAAAAAGTTAAAAATAAGACAAAACTACAGTACAGTAAAATCAATCTGTTATATTGAATTCATTAATTAAGTAATTAACTGGTATAATTAAAGAAGAAATTCTGAAGAGTCAGGTTTTTATATCTGCCTCCATTGTAAACCTGAAGGATCTGAACATCAAACTATCATAGTCTTCAAAACTATCACAAACACTTACTGTACAAGGAAAATGCTTTTAATGCTTTTCAAGTCCCTGCCGTCAGTCAGTGCTCCAGGACCCCTAGAACCATCAGAAATACCAGGGTCATCCTGGACCATAGCAGTATGTCTGCTTAATGGTATACAGTATATGGCACCAACAAAGAAGGTGTGAGATTTAAACCTACTGTCAATGAACCAGCCTGTTTGGAAGTGGTTGAAAACGTGGAGTTCACACATTACAATGGATGATTTGTATAGGATTTAGAGTTGAAAACAAGTGTCGACCTCCATGACTCCACTGTGAGTTAAATGTGGACGTGTCAGCAGAAATAAACATCTTAACAGCCAATGGTTTTGGTATCTACATTATGTCCACCTCTGTGAACATTGTACAGGAGTGAGTTTTTGCATAATGGTCGTTTAGATGATACAAATGCTTTGAGTGACAGGCGTATACCAGCCAGAGGTCTTCACTGTTTCGTTTGATCACTTACACTCCACATGTAAGTTCACTTTGGATCAGAGTGATAGGCAAAAGTGCCAGTGTGGTGGTGTTTAAAGGATCCTTGTTTCAGCTTCCAAACTGCTTTTCAGAAACGCATGGGTGACATGACATTTGTCCTCCTACAGTAAAACACATGCTAAGGGGCCAGACTTAAGAAGACTTGACTGTCTAGAGGAAGTAAAAGTCGTAACGAGGTTTCCGTAGGTGAACCTGCGGAAGGATCATTTCCAAGACTGGAAGACTTGCACTCATTAATTCAAAAAGGATATACTGTACATACATATACATATTAGTGGTAATTTTGAATAATAATATCATTTAGCCTACATGCCTAGTCTCACCTGAATATAGGCTGTATTATGCTTTAGTTTGTTTTTTCTCTGTGGTGAGAATGTCTGTGTTAAATATTATTAAGTATCCCTGTAATAGATTAGAGATAAAAAGTAAACTTCCTTGTGTTACTGGTAATCACAGACTGGATATTAGTAACAGTAACACCCATTAGTTTCTGAAGTGTTTTAAAATTACTCAGGTTCTGACCTCTTGGATGCCACATTAGAGTCAAAAAGTCAGACAGGACAGGTCAGCACTCTGGCAAGGACCGTGGTTCGGAAGGATTATGAGTAATATTACTGTAATTTAATTTCATTATTGGTAATTTACTGACTTGGTGAAACTGTACCAAGCATGATCTAACAAATTCATTTTACACTGACAGTGTAATCTCTTCACCACAACAATTTTTTTTTTTTTTAGAAAAGAAATTAGTATTTTATTAAATTGGGGGGGGGGGGGTGTTAATGTGCAGCACCTGAGACATCAAAGCCATCTATTCTTCTTATGAATGCAGGTAAAAAGACAGACTACCCGCTCATTTATAAGAACAAAGGAGCTGCAGAAGGAAGGTGTGTACTTTCAAATTCTGGTCTTATATTTCCAATCATTAAGTTTGAGCTTCATCCTCAGGTATTTGTTATGCCCTGTGCTACATCTCATCTGTTGGTGAACCTGCAATATCTGGATTTGTCTGACAACCTGCTGACCGACCTCACCCTGGAAGAGACACTTTGTAATGGAGAAGGCACAATGAATGATCTCCGTGTGTTGAACGTCAGTGGAAATGCTTTGAAGGTGATTAGCATGTGACATCTGTCGATTTAAGTTGAGCATATTCGTACATAAAAGGAGTTGGAGATTCAAGCAGATTTAAAGCTAATTTACACTCAGTGGAAAAACGGTCAACCAATCAGAACACTTTATCTGACATGTGTCTGGTCTAATCTCAATATGATGACAGGCTGCACCTGTAACAGCTACCAGTGACTTTGGTCTGTCAACGTAAACCTACTGTAGAATCCTACCTTACTTTGAACCCCTCAACACACCACCTGTGCCTTTAGAATAACCAATTTTTGTTTGTTTGTTTATTTGTTTTTTTTAAACTATTGTTCTTGCGTAGTTGGCGTCATGTGGGAGCATCACAGATCTTAACCCCCACACAATGCATGTTGCATTCCCATGCAATGCAACTCAAGCATCAATTAGATCAGCCTGCTGTTCACAAAGCGTCTTCATGTATCTCCTATGAAAGCTGCATCAGACACACACTGCTGCTTTGCTGTAAATCTGAATTAACAATGTGTTAATTGTTCAGGGACAAACAGTGTCAGTGGTTATGATTTTAAATGCTAAATGCCCCAAATCTGTTGTCATGATTGATTTAATCAAAATCACCACTGATCTTATGATAGTGGCGTTTATAATTGACAAATAAGGAAAAATAAATTTTAAAAAAGAGCACATCTTTTTATTGAAGGCAAATCTGATTCAACATTCACAATGTGTCAACATTCTCATTCAGCCCTATATTTCTCCCTATGGTAAGGAATAAACATCTGCTCTTAAAGTCTTAAAATGCCCTCCCATTCTTCCAACAGGATTTTGTGAGTTTAATACACCAACTAGATTATCTCCAGGTGTTGTTACTCATTAGTCTAATTCTGAAATCAGTACTAGTCTGACAGTGTCAAGGTGGTGAGGTTTGCCACTGGTCCTGTTTAGTTTAAATTGGGGTAATTAATCAGATGTCTCCATCTGGTGTCTGTCAGCAGAACTGCAGCTTAAGTTGTCAATGCAGACGTTGGTTATTGTTTCGTATACCTTGTAAACAGGAACAAAGGTTTTAATAAAAAAAATTATCATCTGTCTGCTTCTCCAGTCCTTGTCCACAGTGAGTCGGCTGGTAACAAAGCTGTCCAAACTCACCCACCTGGACATCAGCAGGAACAGCTACAACTCGATGCCCCAGGACTGCCCCTGGCCCTCCACCCTGCGATTCCTTAACATCTCTGGGGCAAAACTCACTGCTGTCACTCCCTGTCTGCCTATTACACTGCAGGTTTACAGTGTGGACCCTATCACAACTTCATATCATATCATAACTTATGGATGAACTAGTGGCTTTTTGACCTTTACATATGTTTACAGGTTTTGGATGTGAGCAGCAACAATCTGCACAGCTTCCTTCTGGCCCTTCCTGCCCTGAGGGAGCTCCGCCTCACTGGGAACAAGCTTCTAAGGCTTCCCCCTGGATGGTTGTTCCCCAATCTACAAACACTGAATATACAGGTGAGAAAACAGACACATCGCCTAGCTTTATTACAGTTTTGTTAATCTGGTTATGTTATTAATTAAGAATGAAGGATCATGTGTGAATTGGTGGTTAAGATTTCAAAGGTTGTGTTTGTTGTACCGTCATAAGTCAAACATTTTTCAAATAGGGTATGGCTGCAAACCTGCAGTCAGTCAGTCCTCACATGAACAATAATAGCTGCTACACAGAGGATGGACCCACAATGCCTCACATAAAACAATCTAAAACATCTTACAGACAAAAAAACCTTGAAACAAGAAAGCATCATTATGGATAGTAATTACAAGTCTCTAGGACAAAGAAATATATAATAGATCTAACAATTAATAATTTCTATCAAATATATATTATGTAATATGTAATAAAAACCACATATATAAATTTAAAAATCTATCTAACACGTTAATTAAACAATGAAGAATAAAGTACACATTTAAGCAGAAGCAAATAAGAGGTTGCTAAATAAGATTCTTATTTATTTGATTTGTCATGTGCGTATTATTTATGTAACCAGGACTGTTCACATTTAAACTGGGACAAAAAGCTCTCTTTAACTCAAACTGTGGGAAACTGCCCTTTAATTGAATTGTTTTCATTGTTTAGAAACGTGTTGCCCCGTTCTTTGCTTTATTTCACTGCATTTTTTTCTCCATTCCTCCGCAGTCAAACACTTTGAACATGTTCAGCCGATCAGACTTGCAGTCATACAGTCGACTCCAGAACCTCCAAGCAGGTCATAACAAGTTTGTCTGCTCCTGTGACTTTATCGACTTCTTTCAGTTGGATCTTAAAAGAGACAGAGATGTGCATTTAACAGACGGCGAAGGAACCTACATCTGCGACTCTCCTCTCTACCTGCAGGGAGAAGCCGTGGGTCAAATACGACTCTCTGTTGTTGAGTGCCACCGGATTTTGTTTGTGGCTGTCAGCTGTGGGTTGGCACTGTTTGTTGGGATTTTGGTGTGTGTCCTGCTGCGGCGCCTTCATGTATTCTGGTACCTTGAAATGATGTGGATGTGGCTGAAGGCCAAGCGACGAAGGCAGTGGCGAAGCGGAATAGACTCAGAGCCTTTGCTGTCATTTGATGCCTTCATTTCTTACAGCGAAAGGGATGCTGGCTGGGTTGAAAACTTCTTGGTACCAGAACTGGAAGAGCCGAGGTAAGATAATAGCCTTTTTGAATATTATGACCTCCAGTATTTTAGTTTTTTAAGAAAATTTTCAATGGCTAAAACAGGGCATCAGGGACTTGCATGCTCATCACATACTAACATTAACATTTCACAATATAAAAGGAAAGTCAGGAACATTCTCTTTTCAGTCATTCTATTTTTCCTACCTCAGTCAGAGCAATAGTTAGTGCATGGTGTTATCTGCAACAGCCTCTGAGTCAGTCTGACTCTGGCAGTCAACATTTAATGAATGGGAACAGTGGTTATACTGTATGTATAGTGGAGTGGGTAGTGACGTTACCTAGCAGGCTGTCAAATACATGGCATTGTGTCCTGCATGAAATTACATGCTGGGTGTATAAGGTATTTCCTCCCTTACATGAAATGACAGCTTTGTAAGTATCGTAGGAGGCCCTGCTATCTTAAATGCACTCTTTCCAGCGCTTCTGCCTGGCAGCATGTTGGACACGTAAACAAACCAGCACTGCATGCATGTGACTTCATTGTGCACATGACAGGATCAATAATGGAATCGTTAAGGCAAGCACAATAACAATCCCTAGGAATTGATCTACGGTTAGCTGGTTCTCGACAAAAACAGGTTCTTGATTCCCAACCAGACTTATTATTTCAATAGTTATTTCCCAAAAATCCATAATGGCAATTTTCTCCTGGATCTAGGTCCGTAACTGAGATGATAAAAACCTCCAGCAGAACCAAACTTTAAACTTTGCCTTGGCTTCTATTTCACTGTTGACTGTCTGCACAAAACACATATTGTATCTGGTCAAACTTATGCCATTAGAAAATACATAGATATTCCTCAAATTCAGGTTTGCTACAGTGATGGAAACGGTTGTATAGAGGCAACTAAGGTTAAAAATGAGTTGTCATTGTTCAATAACAGGGTGATTTGAAAGGTTTATACTGTCAAAAATTAAGGGTAGTAGAGGACTGGATATTCCTGACTCTCATCTCTGGATGGGATCAACTAAATATACAGGACATGGATTCCAGTATCACTGACACATCCACAGGGACACGGGATTGTCATGGAAAAACATTGTTCAGCACGGACACACAGAGCAATGACTGCAAAAGGCAACACCTGCAGCCTTCAAGACATTATAAATGTTCATTTATAGAGCTGACTTGTGGAAACATTGTAAAGAAAATATCAGCAATCAGTAATGGTGTCAACTGTTAAGGTCAGTAACTATGATTGATGTTTTTATTTACCTTAAACAGCAGAACATATAGTTTAATAAAACAAAAAAGACAAAAGAAGCCAAGTCAAATTATGGTCAATGAATTCATTTTATGATTACATGCATCTAGTGTCTGCCTATTTTCTTTACACTTATTTTTAAAATTGTGTCATATTATGGATATTAAAGATCTTAATATTGAATACAGTGGCTTTGTTTTGAAAATAAAAAGCTGAAAGATGTTCTTCCATCATTTTAGTTTCATTTTCAGTTGGTAGTGCCAAAATAGAACAAAAAAAGCACATTACAACCCAAAAAAATCAACTAAAATTAACCCAAAAAGATAAATCAACTGCAAAATAAACAAAGTTTAAAAGTATGAAAAATGAAAGACAACTAAAAGAAGTAGGATAAAATAATAAAAAAACAAACAATATAAAGTGTATAAAATAATAAAAAATGATAGCAGAATTACCAATATAATCAAAAAGACAAATTTAAAATCAATTGAGTGACTGTAGTTAAATTATCAACAAAAAAATTCTACAATCGCAAAAAAGCATTAACAATTCATTGAATATTTTTATTAATATTAATCGAGTTGAAGTTATATATAATGTCCACAAGAGGGCGAATCTGAGACATTGCCGATGGGAGAAACAGACTATGGTTAAGACAAGACTTCCTGTTGTGTCCTACAAAACATATATTAATTAAAAGTAAACTGTGCTAAAAACACCATAATGAATTACTGCCAATTTTTTTCATTGTCTTTAATATTGTGAATATCAGTCACTTTAAAAAGAGAAAAATTACAAAATGAGGAAAATAATACATTTACAACACCAAAAATAATTCAAAAAAGAACAAAAATGCACACAAAAAGCCCTCCCATAAAGAATTAACATTAACCCAAAAAGTTAAATCAACCATGCATCAACAAATTTTAAAATATGTAACATTTAAAACAAATAACAGAATGTTAAGAAAATAATAAGAATTGAGAAAAGTAAAGTGCATAAAAATAGCAGGAATTATGGATGAATGAAAAAATAATAAAAAATAAAAATGAATTCAGCAAACAATCAACGAATATCTACAATAGGAAAAACCATTAAAAATCCATTGAACACTGTTATTAATCAGGGTGTAGTTTCATATTATGTCCATGAGTGGGGGCATCTGAAACATGGTGGTAAAAGCAAACAAAATAAAATATGAAATGATAAAAAAAAAACAAATGAAATGGAATAGAATACATTAGAATACAGTAGAATAGAATAAACTTTATTCATCCCTTTATATAAAATTCATAATTTAAAACTGGAAGCCGTTCCCAGGTTCAGAGGCTTGTCTGCAGCACAAGTATTTTTTGGTCTTCCGTTCTTGGGACAGTATTCAAGGCTTTCAAAAATCACCCAAAATTCTGTTTTTCTGTGTTCATCCTTTTTCAGTGGTTACTTTGCAGTTGATGGCAAGTGAACACTCTCTAGATTTCTCTGTTACATCATTTAAACTAGCCAAGTACTTACTGCCCCCTTTTTTCTATTATGTTGTTTACTTCCATGCCGTCATGACATCAAAACTATGTGTCTGCAAATGACCAACTGTGCAAACTTTAACTTGCTAGATGAAGTATCTGTAGAATAATTTGCCATTGATATTTATGAAATGGATTTATGTTCCTATAGCCTTGAAGATGAAGACTCAGTGAATGGTAGGAGTCCACAGACTCTGTCTCTGTGCCTCCACAAACGAGACTTTCTTCCTGGACACCTGATTGTGGACAACATCATTAACGCCATAGAGCACAGCCGGAGGACCATCTTCGTCCTCTCTGAGAACTTTGTCCTGTCTGAATGGTGTCGCTATGAGCTGGACTTCTCTCACTTCCAGCTTTTCGATGGCCACTCTGATGGGGCCTCTGTCATCTTGATCCTGCTGGAGCCCTTGGCTAAAGATGATATTCCCAAACGCTTCTGTAAACTGCGCAAGCTCATGAGTTCTACCACCTACCTGGAGTGGCCTCAGGAGGACGAACGAAGGGCGGAGTTCTGGAGGAGCCTCCGCAAGGCTTTAAAACGAGAGGAAGAGGGCGATTAGGACAACGATGGAGGGAGGAAGAGAAAAGTTGTACACAGTGGACCAAAAACTGAACCAAATATTCCACAAACTGAGCTTATACCCAGAGTGTAGCTGCTCCTGCAGCTTTAAAGCTCAGAAATATGGAAAGTAGGTGAAATGTATGGGGTGACTAAGACTTGACAAATTCCTTAAGTCAAATAAATACATAGTTACATTGACTGATAACCTTTGCAGTCTTCAATTCCATCCCTCTCAGTGTGTGTTAGGTTGATTTAGCCACTCACACCTCCCCTCTGCCAGAATTTGCTTTTTTTCTCTTGTTTTGGTTTGCTTTTTCTCTGTATGGGATATTCGTGCAATGAGGAGAGCATTTGTACAGTATCTCTAACCAATTACAGCATTGTGTTTACATCTCTAGCCAATCGGAGTGTCCCGCAGCTCATTAGGGTGGAAATTTGCAGTTTGCATTGATAAAATAAACGTGGAACAGATTCATTTTTTGATATATTTCTCTCTGGAACCTTCCCAGGATGTGGGGAAGTTTATGTCTGATACAGAGTGAACACGTCTGTCTATTTTACACCATTTTTCTCAGTGTCTTGTCTGTCTGCCATGATGTGTTCTGATTATGGCTCTATCATGAAGAGTCTCTGTACGTGGAGGTGGAATACGCATGTTTGAATAATGTTTGTAAGAGGAAAGTCACATACTTTACGTGTCTGTGAAGATTCTCAGTCATCCAGGTCATAGTATCCAAGGCGTGTGGTTTTTTCTTCCATCGACTGGACTG
>JAQQAE010003062.1:0-20952 GCA_029823295.1 Pseudamia nigra | reverse complement strand
GAAGCAGTAAATACTAAAGAAGTTGGCAGTGAGGTGGGTCAAATGGAACATAAGATTTCATCACTTTTTCCTTGATATATGAGTTACTGTGTGTTCATCGTGTTAATTGCATTAATGCATTACTCGCGTTGAAAATTTTTAATCTAAATCTATAATTGTATATTTATATATGTATATATTTTTTTTCCTGTACATAAATATATTTTGATAAATATGACTTGTAAAAGCATGGTCACTACCTATTGACTGATGTATGCTTATGACATTTTATTCTTGCGCCATTGCATGTTCTACGTATGTACACAGACCACTGAACAGAGTAGCAGATTTATTTTATTGAGCTGTTACATAGCTATACATAACAATGCTTTCATATGTAAATGAACATTTCTGATGAAAAGGAAACAAAAGCATTCCAGTCTGTGCAGCACCACTCCAAATAAAACATAATATCAAATAATGTCTTTTTTCACCATATATGTTGTCATGTTGTGGTGTTTTTGTGCATGTGTCTCTTGGTAATGAGGTTGTCTGTCTCTCTGTCTGTCTGTCTGACTTACATATCAGTGTTAAAGGTGGTTCAGACATTTCTTTCTGGCTGTATCAGTCATTCAGTCATAAATCCCACCTTGTCAGCATGTTTGAGTTTGGAACAGAGTAGGACAAAACGAACACTGCCTGTAAAAATTTTTTTTCTTCCAGTTTTTTTTCACTGCATCTCTGAGATGAAGCCATAATAGTACAGTTGTCAACTTCACCACTGGATGTCACCAAATATTGCGCACTAAATTATAAAAACATGTTCTTTTGCTGCAAATGTTCATCCATTAACATATCTTTTATCCTGTACTTTTTTCTGCCAATTACTTGATTATTTTGTTTTCATCATGCTCTCCTTCCTTTCCTCCACCTGGGACACCTGGGATCTATCTTGGTCCAGCCATCATCCTGTCTCCTTTGAAAAGCAGAGATGGAAGTGAGGCCTTAAAACTTTATGGAGAGAGCCTTGGTACCACATGCAGTTTCAGTAGCAGCACTGCTAGCAGGCCCGTGGATTTATGACTCATGACACGCATATATTTAATTTGTAACCAAACACTTCCTTTTACCCTCAGCTTCCTCAGAACTCTGGGACATGTCTTGTTTTTGCAGGTCAAGGGTTAAACAAAGGAAACATAGCGCTGGCTAGCTGAAGGGCCAGAGCTGAGAGGTGTCAGGGTCACCTCCACCTCCGAGGCCAAGCCTGGGCAGACCGTGGGACACATCACGGTTAAAGGTTTAGATATGTGACGGGAGGGCTGGACCGCAACAAAGCTCTTAAAGGGGACAGGGAGCATTTTGCATTTTGTACGATATTTGAACATAAAACACTGGACCCTCTTCCCTCTCTGCAAGAAGTCCTCCTGACTGTTGGCCCTGACATCTTTACTGCCCCGTTGCCCATAAACCCCTGAGGGGCGGGCCCAAACACAGTTACACGCCCCACTAGCTCTCCACCTCTGTGCAGCCGTGTATAAACATATAAGTTTATTTAGTGTGAATGTCCCATGGCGCTCGCTGCTCGTCCGCGTCATAAAGCCCAAATCATTATGAGCAAAGCAACCAGTGTGGACATCAGCTCTGGATTTATTGAGGGGTATAAAGAGGTTTTCCTCAGTGCTGACTCAGTTTATCTGGAGAACAACCAGACAAAAGAATAACACTCATACACATCTGATCACTTCCATTCAATTATGATACATACTAGACTAAAATTGTTATTCTTGGCTCATAAAAATAAAGATTTGTGGCAAGAAGCAGTAAAAAAAATTATGATTCATCCTCGGGAGACTGCGATATGTTGTGTTTTTAGTATATCGTCGACAAAACAGCAGAAGCAAGATCTTATGTTGCACCAGAGCTTAATAAATACAGATTGGTGACAAATTAAGGGGAAAACCAGCACAAGTGTCTTAGTAAAACCGAGGCACAAGCACAGCGTCGTTGCTCCTTGGTATTAGTTCTACTAGTCTCTACTGGAAGGACGAACGCCATCTGAAGACTGTCCAACACACGTGTTCAAAATCTTTGATCATTTCTGTTGAGCTCTGGTGACTGTGAAGGCCGTAGGAGAGGACAGACATTTTCCACTCATCAAAACATTCAGTGAGCCCCTGTGTCTATGGATAGAAGAAAAAACTAACAAAAAAAACACTGTCATGAGGTTTTCTTTTAATTTGTCACATATTTGTATGTAATATAAAAAAATGTAGGTCTATGAAACAACAAAACAAAAAAACCCTTCATAATTCAGATAAAGCGCCAATGGTTTGATAGATACATTTGAAAAACCAGACGTTTTGGATGCACTATGAATACTGCGTGTTAAAACATATCTCAGTTTTGTCATGAAAACGAAGCAAAGAATGAAATAACTTCAATTAATAGTGTAATATCACCAAAAAAATCTCAAAATGAAGAATGCAGTGGTGCTCAGTGATTTTCTGAGAATATCACGAACCCTTTCATGCATGAGTTATTAAAAAATAAACCGGAATTTTGACATTTTGAACCTTGTGGTACAATCTTTGATGTAATGTCACTTATTTTAAATGAGGTACGTAGTGGTTAAATAATGTCCATAGTGAAATACAATCAGAATGATTGATGATGTAGAAATAATTATGAACCAACCACACAACTTTTTTGTTTGCTTTCCTCATAATTTCTTGATCGTTTTGCTCATTTTGTTCATTTTTCTCCATATTTTCTATATTTTGTTCATTTTTCTTTTTTTGCATCTAATTTTGTTCATTTTCTTGATGAATTTGTTCATTTTGGTTCTGATTTTGCTCAGTGTGATTCTGTTCACCTTTTCATTTTTGTTATTGTTGTATTCATTTTTCTTCTGACTTTGTTCATTTTTATTCATTTCCATCACTATTTCGTACCTTGTGCTTCTTATGCTGCTCCTTTCTCCTGATTATTTTTTTAATTTTTAGTTCTTTTCTTCATGATTATTTTGCTCATATTGTTCTTTTTGCTTCTTATTTTGTTTATTCATGTTAATTTTTTTTTTACTTTTTGCATCAAATATGGTTAGCTCATTTTGCTTCTTACTCTGTTCGCTTTTTCTTCATTTTGTGATTGTTTTGTTCAATTTTCTTCTGATTTTGTGCATTTTTATGGCTTTTCCATACTATTTAGTGATGTTGCTTCTTATGCTGCTTTTTTTATGATTTTTCTTTATTTTGTGAAAATACTCACTGTTTGCATTTTGCTTTGCTTTTGTCTTTATTTTTAAATTCCTATACACTTAATGTCACCTTGCTCCTGCACAGCATAGTAGACACCATGCATGAAACAGTTAAATGCTATGTCACAACTAATGTTATGTTAGGTTGATATAAACATATGAAATGGGAAAAAGACAAGAATTTAAAATACACCATTCCCCTGCCTCTTTCTCCTCATTGTCAGTCTAAATATGAATATAGGTGACCTGATGCTGTTTCATGATGTTTTGGAAAATTTTTGATTAAATTCAATTGTATTTGTATAGCATCAAACCAAAAGATTACCTCTAGGAGCTTCAGAAGTCAAGGCTGATACCTCTAGGCTACATGGGGAGAAAACCCAACAGAACCTCATAAAATACATAAAATGTGATCAGTTGAGTGGTAATTGCAACTGCCATTCACATATTTACCAGTCTGAAAAAGGGATTGGTTCGAAATGGTTTACTACATACTACAAGCGATGCCTGAGAAATGTGCAGCTTGTCACGTATCCTCTGATATGTACTGAATTTGATTACGTTTTGCAGTAGGCTGCTGAGCTATCTGTTCGACATACTGCATCCCGCCATGGATTATGAGCACTCACTTTTCTTCTTCATCTAACACTGGAGTGCAATCAGTGTGGTTATTGCATTATCGCCACCTGCTGCAGGAGTTTGGACCAATGTTCACTATTTAAACTATGGATTGTATAGGAGCGATAGAAATCCCTATGAAGAGCTGTCTGGAAGCGCAAACCTATAGATTTTGCCATATTACTACCCCTACTTACTGATGCTGACCCAAAATGAGGTGGAGTATGAGTGGATCAGAGATGAGATGAATGAAATAAGGCTCTGGCTCAGACATACCTGTCAATTAAAGCATCTTGGCTCTTCATGATGTACAGACAATGGAGTTTTAATCATCTTAATAAATAAATCATATTAATGTTACCCCTGAACAGTGTTCAGAGGGGTGGAATAAACCATTAAGAACAAAGAATCTGTTTGTGCAAGATTGTAGACATGTTTATGTCTGCTCTAAATTTAACATTTTGTGGAGATTGACTCACTTTTGGAGCCCAGCCCCTAGTGGATAATGGAGGTACTGCAGTTTTTGATGTTTCTGCATTTGATTTACAGCTCAGCCGTGGGGATTGCTGCTTGATTTTACATAAGAATTACAGATAAACAATTGAAAACATGTCAGTGAAATCAGCCATGCAATGTGGGGGAGATGAATAACTGCATGCGTGAGTGCTGTCATATATTTTTTCATACAGATGATTATTTTCAACAAAAATAACCAGGTGAGGCAAAGATAAGACAAATACCAGTAGCTGATATGAACAGTCTAATATACAGCTCTGGAAAAACTAGGGACCACTACAAATTTTCTAAAATCATCATCTCTACATGTATGACAGTCATTCCATTTCCATGTCTGTTGAATTCCAACACAGACACACTTCATTGTACTTAATGAGGTACTGATTAGGCAATTTCTGAACCAAATGAGGAAAAGCAAGATAATCAGGGTTGTTCCACCAAACACTAATTTCTGAAATCTTCTTAAGTTAAAACATTAGTATTGTGTTGTTTCAAAACCAATATGAACTTGTTTTCATTGCATTATTTGAGTCTAGAGAAACTTATTTTGACCATTTCCCATGCCAATAAATGGTCTAAATGAAAATGTTTTATTACCTCTGCCAAGTTGGTTATGTGATCATGTTGGTTTGTCTGTCTGTCTGTTGGTTAGCAGGATTATTGTGGAATCTTTATAATTTTTTCACTTTCTTTTACATTACAAGATAGCGCAAATCATCAAAATCTGTCCAGTAGTTTTTGTGCAATCCTGCTAACAAACAGTCAAACACATAAACAAACTGACAAACCAACATGATCACATAACCTCCTTGGATGGTCAAAAAATTACAGTTTGGGTGAACAACAGCCTTGGCAGAGGTACAATATGCACTCTCTGAGTTTCCTCTAGTTGTAGTTTGTAGCAAGTAGCATTTTGAACACAGAAAGAACAGAGGTGCGTAAAATATGTCTTCTTCACTTGGTTTACAATATGCAGAAATGTA
The DNA here is from genome assembly GCA_029823295.1 of Pseudamia nigra. Classification (NCBI taxonomy): domain Eukaryota; kingdom Metazoa; phylum Chordata; class Actinopteri; order Kurtiformes; family Apogonidae; genus Pseudamia; species Pseudamia nigra. The sequence goes on along the minus strand of JAQQAE010003062.1, from coordinate 15,600 downwards.
ATTCTACATTTGCCCAAAAATTATTATACATTGAAGCGATAATGATTTGTTTGAGTCATATCCTTTCATGCATGGATGTAACACAAATATGTTCATCTACATATTTAAATATGATTTTTACAGATAGAAAGATATAAACAAAACTGAAGTGTGAATAAATTTCTTGAAAGAATTTGAAAAAATAACAAATAGAGCTGTAGACATGCAACTGACAGCAAAATGTAGTGGAAAGTCTGTTGATTCAGTAAGGTGTCCACGGTTTTGACGTATCTTCAACATTTTTGGAGCTAGATCCAGAAAAACAACACAATTATGGAAATATTAGTTTTCATGAATAACAATTTAACTAATAATGATATGTATGTGATTCAAAATGCAAATGGTAGATTTTCATGGTCAAAGAATCTAACAATAAGGGCCAAATAAATTGAAGAATATGACTTTTAGTGCAACAACATTATGGGAAAATGAGCATATGTTCAAATGATAATGGTGGGTTTTCACTATGAACACAAACTGAGCGGCCTTGGTGGAGGTCTGGTTTTCTGCGAGTGCTTTATAGTTTGACTTGTTTTATTTCCCATAAATGTATCCATGATCTCTTTAGGGATCATGTGACTTTTAGGATGATCTTTGAAGATGATTTCGGGATATAACATTGCACAACTGTTTTTTAGAACACAGTATTACTATAAAGGTCTGCTTGACACACAAAAACAAACCAACACGTACAGTACCTGGATGACTGTGTTAACTGTAGTTAGGTCCAGATCCCCAAGTAGTTAACAGTAAAGAAGAATTTCTGGAATTTTGTTGAAATTATGTTTATTTCGGAAGTTTCAGGTGACATACTGTCACATCCCATTATGAATGTGGTGACATAACATGAATAGCCCAATTATCTTTTATTCCTCAAATCTCTACAATTTGAGAGGTAAACATTAGCAACGAAGCCACCAAAGTTTTAAATGGTTTCTGCTTAGACTCTGACCGCAGGTACTCAATACAAGTAAGCTTTTATAAACCGAAGCAAGCTAACACCTGAACACCTACACAGCAGTACTGTACTACAGAATAGCCTGGATTTATTTTGTACACACTTACTCACTTTGTCTAGACACAAAGAAATCAAAGGGGCTACGGGAGAAAGCATTTCTTTAAATCAGATGAAGAGCTGCAGCCAGAATTCCTCTTCACTCCATCTGCTCTGCTCCAAGAGCTGCCAACAACAGCTCAGCAACACCACATACACATCCACTCTTTATTTGCACATTAACACACTTTCATCACAACATATGTATATAAGTTTAACTTCTGTTCTGGTGACATTGTCTAAGTGCGAGATAGACCTAAATAGCAGCAAACAGGAGCTTTGATTCATTACATGATCATCCAGGGTGAATAAAATCACAGTGTTGTCCGTGTAATGTACACCCCGAACGCTGAAGCCAGCAGAGTCAGGCTGTGTGCTATAAACAGAACTGAGGCCGAGGTCTGGGCTGCCTTTATAACTCCTGTCTCGTTTAGAGGCGTCTTTATGGGCCATTGTTCACCATATGGGGCACGTTAAAGCCAGGGACAGCAGGTAAATCACAGGCCTGGGCCCGGCACAGCACGAGAAGCAGCCGTCACACACTCCAACGAGCAGACCGGAGGAGGATGTGGCCACCAGCCGGTTTGTATATGTGCTTGAAAGAGAATAACACGATGAGAAAAAAAAAAAAAACAGGAAATGAGAAGTTATAAGAGGGTGGGTGTTGTGATTAAAGAGGCTGTGTTGGTATTATGGTTGATATTGTTAATGTGACAAGCGAAGAAAAAAATATTGCAAAATATTAAGGCATATTTTAATTTGTGTGTCAAATTGAAACTGGTTGCAGTGTAAGAAGGGGGAAGGGTAGTGTTGTGGAGACAAAAGCCATTTTGAAAAGTGTAATGATGAAATGATTGTGAAACATGACACAAATAGCAAATGTAGCAGCAAATAGCTTGTTAGCAATAAAAATGCACATTAAGATCAAAATCTCATTTTTTTTAATGATCAGTGGGTATAGATATTGTTCAAAGTGTAGTAATGTGTTGTTTTTATCAATCCATTCATTTTCTACCTCTTAATCCTTGCAAAGGTGGGGGGCACTGGGAGCCTATTCCACCTACTGTTTTCTTTTGGTGGCCTGGCAAATGTAATGTAATTTTTGCCACTCGGTAATTCAGAACATTAGAAAAAAATAAATTTAAAATTATGTTGTGAATCAGTGTTTGATCATGGGAGTTGCTGTTATTACCCCCCCCCCCTTCCCTTGTGAAAATGTCTAACTCTAATTCAGGCACGAGTTGTGTTCAAAATGTATTAGATTGTTTTACAGTAAGCTTAAAAGTGTCCTGAAGAAACATCTACTGTATGATTAAGGATATGATGTAACATTTTTTGGAAATTTGCTATAAAGGCAATTACAGAACTCAACAGAATATAGAACACAGGTGCTTTTAAGATATTTTAAAGCAGAAAAGTTACAGATATTGATTACATTTTAGTTGCCGTGTAACTCCATGTGGCAGTCTTCTTCCCCTATGAAATCTTCTTAAAGCTTCTGTCTAAGATTGTGTTAAAAGGCTGTAGCTGTTGTGCACACCTCTTCTCTCTCCCTCCTCCCTGGTTGCTGGGTTTTCATACCAGCAGGGGGGCCTGTAATCCCAGCAGCACCATTGTGCCGACCGGCAGGTATTTCCCCCGCTGCCGCTGAGCAGTGGACTCAGCTGACTGGCAGCGCTGTGGGAGCGGGAGGAGCTCTCCTCCTTAAAGCCTGACTTCCTTACTTCCTGTCTGTCAGCCAAGCTCTTCTTGCAACACAGAATAATAAAGACAAAGCTATTTGTCTCACTGATCCCTTAGCACCTTATTCCCAAGATTCACATTTCAAAGTCAGCGTGGGGATGAAATGTGCATTCATGTTTCATATGTTTGCTCATAGGTGTTTCTTTGCTAACCTTCCATCAACCTCAGAGATTACCACTTAGTCTCCAGCAGCTTTCCATTCAGACCAGTGGAGGGGTACGCTTATTTAATCTTGACTGATCTGGCCTAACCAGTGAGTGGCTAATGTCCTCTATGTGTGTGTTTGAGTGTGAGAGTAGTGGGAGCCTCTTCCACAGCTGCACCCTTTAGAGAAGAGGTTTCCCATTTAGGGTTGAGGTACTCCCAGGTGTCCTTGGATGGGGTTCCACTTATTTCACTACATTTTATTTTTGAACAGTCCACACAAAAAGGCCAGCTCAAATTCATTTTTCATAGCCCGACTCAACCCACATTCAGTTTTTTTTTCAGAACTAGACAGCAGAATCAGATCCAAAGCACAGCTGCAGGCAGTTTGAAATGCAGTTTTAACCAGAGTTCTAAAAATGGGTCTCAATCTGGACACACTTGCTGCTCAGGGTGTGCCTTTCATCACTTTCCTCAAATCCAAAATGACAGAAGCACTGATGTTGCTACCAGCAGGACGCTAACATCAGTGCTTGAGTCGTTCTGGAGGCTCTGATGTTGCAAGGTCATCTGTCCTTACACTGTGTCTAATCTTTTCATTTGGACTGAGAGGAGACAGCTACAGCTTTGATTATGCTGAGATTGTTACTACAGCGACTTACCGGTGTTCATAGGACCACATACAGTGGCATGCAAAAGTTTGGGCACCCATGGTCAAAGTTTCTGTTAATGTCAATAGTTAAGCAAGTGGAAGTTGAAATGCTCTTCAAAAAGGCATAAAGTTAAGAAAAAGTCTTTCGCAATATTTTAAACAATATCAGTGTTTGTTTGTTTTCTAAAATTTTAGAGTGGAGGTCAAGATAAGGTCTGGAAGACCAAGAAAAATGTCAGAAAGAACTGCTTGTAGGATTGTTAGAAAAGAAAGTCAGAACCCCCGTTTGACTCAAAAGTCCTCCAGGAAGATCTTGCAGACTATGGAGTTGTGGTACTGTAGACTGTTCCACTGTTCAGTGACACCTGCACAAATATGGTCATCATGGAAGAGTCATCAGAAGAAACCTCTCCTGCATCTTCACCACAAAATTCAGTGCCTGAATTCTGAATTATACACTGATATTGCTTAAAATGTTGCAAAAGTGTTTCATGTAGGACTACATGCCTTTTGGAGATCATTTCATCATCCATTTGCTTAACTGTTCACTATGGCCAGGGGAGCCCAAAGTTTTGCAAGCCACTGTAAGTCAGTAATGAACAGACACAAAATCATATATATCAATATAGTGACTTATGAATATGAAAGTATTTCTATCTTACTGTGACTGTAACTGATGAAGTTTGATGTTTGAGGCACCAGGGATATTATACAGAGAGAAGTAGTAACGTTATGGCAGCTGAGACGTGTCAGTGGTAAGAGTAAATCTAATAATTTTGTGGTAAATTACAGATTTTTGTTTTTAGGTATATCTATGCATCTATGCATCTGTACAAGAATGTTTGTCTGTCAGTCGGTGCATTTTTCAATCATTTCCCCTCAAGGTTCAATTCAAATTTCTCAGCTCCTTCAAGTTACTGTATTTTAATTTTAAATATGGCATATTGTTTATTATATCTGAGATGCTGCTGATGCTACAAACTGTTACTGTAGAGTTTTGTTGTTTAACTTTTTGACAGACTTTTCTACTTATATCATCTGCTTTAGAAATCCTAGAGTATGAACATTTACTCTGAGTGTGTAAATTGAAGTCCATTATTTGTTCTCCTTGAAAATCTGTTTTGAATTTGATTAATGCTATTTTGTCATCACCATTTTGCATGCAATGCTCTGTCTTTTGGTTGTTGTGTAATACACAAACTATAGTATTAATTTAATAATCATTGCACTGGGAAGTTGGTTTATATTATTTATGTTATACAAACTTGTAATGAAAGTCCAGAAAAACAATAAAGCTGGGGTTTGGATGGATTTAAAAAGTGTTTTGATGAGGTTCTTGGCATTAGGATTTTTAATGTCAGCAACTACATTGCTATTAATAATCAAATTATTTAGTAAACCACATCAAAAACTGAAGAGAGCATGGTATATTCTCACTAATATTAGATCAGTAATAATCTTTTATTCATATCTGTTTTGTACATCTCGAGTTGATGCAGGTTCGGTTTCTGATGTAGCTGAATGTAGTGAGTGTAACTCCAAACAGTGGCACACTACTGTAGCAGCCTGTTAGAAGTTCCATCCTGCTGCCCCTGGCCTTTGCAGCCCTGGTGGGGTGCATTTGTCCCCCCTGCACCGCTGCCCTGCCAGTTGGCAAGCCTAAGCCAGGAAACTGTCAGTGTCGATTGAGCTGAGTGGAGGAGGTCCTGCTAAAGGAGCCTTGCTAGTTCTAGGGCCCACCTCTGTTTCCAAAGCATGGGAATAAAGAGCTCTGCATTCCACAGGTCTGAGCTGCCAGCGCTCCCCCTGCCCACAGTTCACAGGGAGCCCTGAATGAGATTAACAAAAGCGTTCTGTTGGACCCCTCTTGGCCCACTTCCACGTCAACAGCTCGCAGGGTCAGGGGTCACACTAACTACATTCATTCCCAGCAGACCCCTTGCTCCAAACACAGGCTGCCAGTCGCACAAACTCCCAGCTTTTTCTCTAATCCCCCGAGATATGTCTGATCTCTCCACATGTTTCTGCTCAATTAAAGCAATATCACACCTTGCAAATGGAACAGAGAAAAAGAGAGGAAAGCAGGAGAGAGTGCAGCCGAAAAGACGACCAGAGGAGAGAAAGTGAGAAAAGTGAATGAATGGAGCATAGGGAGTGAAAGAGACAGAGGATAATGGAATTATTAATCTGCTTGTGTAAGGCACTAACACATGAGTCTGCGCACCTGATGAAACACCGGGGGCAAAAGCTCAATAGTTGATGGAGGACACATGACTGGCAGGGTAGTAAAGTGAATTCACACTTTCACACACGCACAGTACGTGAACACACACGCCAACATGTGAATCCCTGGATGAACTATACGATCCGCGCATCAGTTTCTTCCCCCCAGAGTCCTTCATCATTACTACGTCATCTCTCTGTTAAAGACAGTTATCTTTTTACTTTAAATGACTGTACTGGTTGGACTGGGACGAATTTACTCCAGTGTAAAAAATTCTAAATCTTTATACTTGAATAACAGAATCCAGTGCAAAGAAAAATGGGTTATGACAAGTGGTCAGCAACCTGGCAAAAAATGAACTACTGATTTGTGCTCATGGTCATGGATTACATGACTTTATCCAGTTTAAAGAAGGCACTGGAACCCAATGGAAAGGGACTAAATTCATCCTGAACTGGCTAAAAAGATGAGAATTATTTCAAATGAAATACTTCATATTAGAGTTGTGCAATTGTAGTTGCCGAGAATAGAGTTTTAGTTCTATTTTGTACATTAAAACTCTCTTTTTAGAACAACTAAACAAACAAATGATGAAAAAAGTACTGGAATATTTCATCATTAAGTGAGATTTGAAATTTTGAATAAACCATCTGACTCAGCCAGTCTGTTTCAGAAAAATGTCGATGCATTTATTGGTCCTTACCTTTACCTTGATGTCACTTTAGTCTAACAAAAGTCTGTCTGAAACAGAGTTCTAGTAGGTAAATTTAAAAAGGACAAATTTGACTATATGCTTTGGCTTTAATTTTTAACTTCGCAGGTATTTAATGTTCTGCCATATCCTTGGTGGATCACATATTTCATTTAAATAAAATACCTCTGATAAAATATAGCAATGCATAGCTTTATGAAAAAGCTGTGGTAATTATATTAATACTTTTACACATGCAAATAATAATTCAAGTCTGTTAAAGTGTTCTGTTGCTGTGTTTAGAACTGATGCTGCAATATAAGGACCGTGATGCTGAAAATACACTCTGAAGAAAATGCCACTATTTTCTGTATTTAATGCAATCATTTGCAGTGTCTGTTTTTGTGCTCTGTGGCCAGAACGTGCCCTTTGACTGCTTGCAATGTTTTCTTCATGCAGTTACTGCAGTTTTTACACTTTTACCCACTATCATATGCCGTACATTAACACCTAAAGTGCAGGCCGACTCTTCCCTCAGTAAACATGGAGTCTGTGCCCACAATAGGAACCAGCCAGTGCATTTCTGTGCTAAAAAGGATGGAGGTCTACTGTGCATCTGAAAGCAGTTAGACCAAACAGAGGCAGAAAACCAAAACTAGACAAGGGGGTAGAAAGAGAGTAAGAGAAGAGATATATAGAAAGGGGATCAGGGGAGGTGGGGATGGTGGGTGGGGGTTGTTCACAGAGAGGATCATACATTACTTTTTTCTCCCCCAGTATTTCTTGTCCTTGATCTGCCTGCTTTTCTTTAAGCTGGATCCAGAGCCCCGCCCCCCTGCAGAGTCTTTAGCCCAGAGGAGGGGAGGCCTTGGCCAGCTGCAGGGCTTGACTGGAGCCCTGCACAGAGGTGGAGGGAGCAGGGTGGGGTAGAGGGGAAGAGGGGCTGTGTTATGCTGGATGGAAGCACAGACAGAAGGAGAAAGAAGCCGAGAGAGCCAGTCGATGACAGTGTGAGTGCAGCAGAGGATATTGCACTCAGAGACACAACTCAGGACCCGGAGAGATTGGGTTTCAAAGTGGGAAAAAGAGTGGAAGGTTTCCCGGCTGATGCACTTCCGCACCTCACGCCTCCCAAACGCTGTCAGCTGTGGTCGAAACTGAACATGACTTGCACAGTTTACATTTTGGAAGTCTGACAGTACTTATATTATAGCTCAACGTTCTCTGTGGATACAACTGATAAAGACTTGAATGTAACCAATTCATGATTAAGGGAGTTATTAATGTAAATCATAGATATTGCAGTAAAACATATGTACAGTGTATAATTAATACTGACCATGTCCTTTATAAATATATATTTTTTTCTGTAATTTCTAAACCATTCAATGTGCCTTATTTTGAAGTGATACACATGTTTGCTCTATTATCTATTGTTTTCAGGAGCATAAAAGGTATAGGTGTATTCAGTATTTTTCAGCTGATTAGTCAGATTGAGCTGCTGACTCATTAACTTTAAAGAAGATCATGTTTTTGCTTCTGTTCATTTGTTTGTGTGGATTTTGGCAAATTTTTCAGTGTGCTCATCTCATCCCAGGAATCCCAGAAGTGATTTACTTTTTGGAAAGAATCTGGATCATACTCTGCATTTGGAAAATATTTTTCAGAGCTTTGACCCCATATCTTCAACACCAATTCACCATATGTAATAACTAGAAAGCACTGACAGAGCGCAGACTTCCTCCAAGACCACTCAGATTCTCTTCATAGTGAGATGTGGCAATGAAAACAAATGATAAAGTTATGCAAATTGTCAATTTTAATGGTATTTTATTATTAGTTCAATTGTTATTCATGAGAAATTATATCTCCATAATGTTGATTTTTTTTCTGGATTTAGCTCTATAAATGTTGAAGATATGTCAAATCCATGGACACATTACTGAATCCGCAGACTTTCTGCCACAATTTGGTGTCAGTTTCATGTCTTTATTTGCTACTTTACAGTAGCTATTTTTCTTCAACCCCTGTAAGCATAAGCATTCTGGATCACTACATCTGGAATATTATCAATATCTGGACCAAACTTTGTAGTTTGACAGAACCTATTATGGTGTTATCTGGCCCCATCTCACAATTGTGAAGAATCCTTTAAAAATATTCTGGATCCAAATGATGACCCAGATCCCTCCCAGAATCTAATCAATTGGTCCATGCGCCATTTCTGACCCATCCTGAAAATTTCAGCCAAATCTATTCATAACATTTTTACTTACGCTGTCAACAAACAAACAGAAAAAAATAATGAATAGACTAACTCTGACAAAAACATGACCTCCTCAATGGAGAAAAAAATGATTGTTAATGCTTTTCCAGGTGAGAGCTTTATATTGGTGGTCATCCTGGTCATATTGTCAGTCGACTGGTTTTTGGTGTTGGTGAACATATACACACTCAAACTTTATAATTTATGTATTAACTGACTCAAATAATATATTTACTAAAGTTTTTTAAAAACACATCACTTGATTTTATTGATATATTCCTTTCCTCAACATTTTGTTCACTGTCACTGACAAAGATATTTATAGCAGTGACACACACTGTATTTCATTTTTCACAGTTTCACCTAGAATGTGCAATTTTATTTGGATGCACAGTTGGTTTTACCATGTTCTGTTACTCACTAGTTATCAGTGTCTGTGTACGTGTAGATATGTGATGCACATAAGCACCTTACAAGAGAAGCACTCAAAATTTCGATGTATGTTTTTTTTAACTGTATGTCAATAAAGGCTATCTAATCTAGTTTGATATTTCATAACTAACTTTCTTTGTCATTAATGAAGACATTATTAAAAGTGAAATAAAAGAAAAATAAATATCCAGACATGATTTATGTTGTTAACTTTAAGTGATACATAAAGTGATACTTATATAAAGTCTCAGTATGCCAACCATTTTTTTCTATATAGTGATGAGGGCTAGAAGTTGCATTTCAACTGTAAAATATTGTATATTGTGTTGGATTCTACATAAAAAAGGATTTTTCTTTATAATTATTTTTACAGATTTACATTCCCTTTGGGGATAATTGTATTTTTTCGGTTTAAGTTCTATCAAGGATTATTGCTATTCTATGTTTACTTCATTGTAGTTGTTAATGTGGTTAGGATTCCTCTTCACATCCACATGTACAGCTGCTATGCCAGTTCTTCCAGGAGACCAAAGGAGGTGTGATGTGGTGGGTACAGGACACTGTCCTCCTGCCGTCAACAGAGGGCGCTAGGACTCAATATGTGGATCCTCTCAAATTGAGCCAGAAAGCGTGTTTTTACAGATTAATATTTCATTCATCTACAAAAACACCATGTCTAAAAATCCTAGATGACAAAATCAACGTGATAAATCAGAAGACGCTATGAAATATGTTTCAAAGCTCTCAAGGTGTGGGAGTCCATATGCTGCATTTTAGATAGACAGCATCACGTTTCACTTAAGGCTGATTAATGTTTCAGTGTGGGGAGATACACTTGCTGAGATTCAATCAAATTGCATTTGAAAACACTGATTTGAAAAAAAGAAAACCAAAAAGACATGATCACAGACATCCTCTAGGCAAACACTCAGCAAACCAGCACGATTACCATAAAGCAGCACTCCAACATGTGTAACCAAACAGTGAAATCCCAGAGACGGTGTTTTATGATCTGTTTGATAACTTGTGTGAAACAGTACTCCCTGTTCATTTATAAATCCCTGGTAATCCCCACGAGGTAGTGACAGCTGATTTAGAGACACTCGGGGCTCTGCTGGTGAAGATAAACTGTGGTACTTTCTAGCGCGGGGTCTGCTGAGGGCCCACAGAGTCTAAATCACTCTTTAAAGAGGCAGGGAGACTCAGCATCACTGGGGGCCACTGACCGGCCTTTGTCACGTTAGCTTCAAGAGCACGTCATGGCGTGTGGACGAAGAGTTCCCCGGAAAAGTTTCCTGCAGGACAGAAGGGGAGATAATTCATACATCTAATGGGAGTCATAAATCCCTGTATTAACTTCAGCACAGCACAGAGGAGGGCACGGCCTAGAGAAATAAGAGACAGATGAGGAAAAGGAGGAAAAGAAACATCAATTAAAAGGCAAAGGAAGAGAAGAAGGTGAGGGGGTTTTGGTGTGTGTGGTTAACAGCAGACAACAAAAACATAAAGAGAGATCTAGGTTTATATTGAGACATGATCCAGACAATCAAAAGAAGAGGCGGGGTGCACCACAAAGGGAAAGAGGGTAGAGGGGACTAGGGGTGATGGTGAGCCCTGGTGCAGGGGTGAGACAGGAGGCGCGAGGGGCCTGGTGGCAGGGCCGGGGCCTGGGTGGTGCGGCGCTAACAGGCCCCCGGGGACCCAACGCTGCAGGACCATATGGGGAGCAGTGAAAGGGAGAGGAGCAGCGGGAGCCCCGGGCTGACAAGCCACCGCTGCCCCTGCTTCAGCTGTTCCCCTGGAGCCCCGGGGACCTGGGGATTAGAGGCACACAACAAAGACAACACACACACAGGACAAACACACACATAGACCCACACACACACACACACACACGATGGACAACAGTGGAAAGAGTCCATACACTTATATTGCAACAAAGACAGGTACACACTGGCACACACTCGTGTGAACTTGCGAGCACAAAATGGACGTAGCACAGAAGCTGTTCTCACGTAAAAGTATTATTACTTTATTATTAGAATGACTCAAGTAAAAGTAGAAGTACTCATAAATACAAGTATTTGAGTAAAAGCAAAAAAGTATCCAATACAAAACTACTCAAGTAGTGAGAAGCTTTATGATGTGGAATTTATCACAGAATAATATATTGCACTAATTTTGTTGAGTTTTGTGACCTTGGTTGATTATTTTGATGTTTGTTGCAAATTTTATTTCTCAATTAATTTTTAATTGGTGCTTGCTGACTTTTCTCTTTTAAAATACACTTGACTATTGTTTCGAGATTTGTTCTCTTTTCTTTTGAATATGGGTTAATATCATTCATGGTCAGTTTTTGTTCTTTTTTTGCTCATTTTGTTCATTTTTGTGATACTTTTTGTACATGACTGCTCCTTTAGCTTCTTAGATTATCCACTGTGCTAATTTGCTTGATCATAACATCACTGCCTTTCTTCACTTTTTGAAAATCTAATTGTTTTTTTTTTTGTTGATTTCATTGAGCCGAGGCCAAATACATTTTTTACATCACAAATGCAGCTGTGTAAGAGTAAAAAGTATACTACTACTCTCAGAGGTACATTTATTTGAAAAGCCTACTCAAGTGCCTGCAAAGGAGTAAATGTACTCGAGTACTACACACCAGTGCCAACAGAAAAACCACAGATTGTGCACTCATCCTAGCACACACTGTACTTGTTTTTTTTGTGTTTAAGACATATTATGGCATATATTCTGCCATTTCTAAAAGTGCACGTATTTGCAGATCTCCCCTCTTCCCGGTAGAGCTACCGAAACCTAATCTCCCACTTGTACATGTCTTTAATGACCCCCTATTACATAAAATAGTCAGTTTATTGTTTTTAAATGCATTATCTTAACTTGACTCTCGCTCCAAAGTAGTACTTTTATACTTTTCACGGTATAGTTGCATACTCAATTCTCACCCTAAACAGATAAATCTCACATTTACTGATTTACAGCACCGGGTCATGAATTTAATAGGGGAGCTGAGTCTACACAAGTGACAGTGTAAACAGATTTACATCTCCCTATAATGCAAGAAACACATGGCCACACACGCAGGGGACACTGTGCCAATAGAAAGTGAGGCCAAATTCAATCCACTTACGCTCTAAGTGATGGGTGCCATGCAAAGGCCACACAATAAACACAACTAGCAGGTACAGCTGGTCTCATATGCAACACACACACACACCCTCACACACACAGAATAAGAGCAAACTCTGCAGATACAGTAAGATTCAAGAGCAAGAGACTACTTTTTGTCTGAGGAAAGGGTATTACCCTCAGTTTATCCTCGGTACAGCTGCGCTACCACTCAAAAGTTTGGATGCAGCTTCTCCTTTGTGCTTCAATACTGACGATGTCCAAACTGTGAAAGAACATGTCTGGAATTATGTAGTAAATAAAAAAGTGTTAAACAACCTGGAGCATGTTTGTCCAAAGTAGACATATTTTACATTGATGACAGCGTTGCACACATCTCTCATCAGATTCATGAGATAGTCAGCTGAACTGACTTCAGTTGTCTAGTGAAGAAAAAGGGTGGCCCCAGAGACAATAGCCCTATTTGTGTTTCTACAACTACTGTACAAATCTATATTATGGCAAGAATGTTCAGTTAAATAAGGAGAAAAAAAGACAGTCCATCATCACTTTAAGAAAAGTCAGTCACTCATTCCAAAAATCTAAAACCCCATCTGAGGTGCTGTAAATTGACATTAATTGAGGTCTAATAAATGTATCGTCTGCAGAGGTAGCTTTTCATTTTCTTTTTGTAGGATGTTCCTTATGAGGGTCAGAGCAAGTTTAATTATAGTGTTTTTGTGAATGCACTTGGGGACACATTCAAAGTGATGAATGAATATATGTAAAACAATAAAAATAAAAACAATATAATAAAATGTATGTGTACATTCATACTAATCAAAGAAAGGAAGATACAAAAAGTAAAACATAGATAAGAAGACATAATATACTACTCACATGCTCAAAAAAAATCACTTAATTTTAGTATTGCCCCCTTTACACTATTTATTTCATGTGCTATTTTTTTATATTATATACATAATACCCCAATACAATACAAGTATATATAAAAATATGATATACACCTTATGTAAATATACACATACAAAATATACAAAATATGTATACTTAAGTATGATACAATACATATATGACAATTGTCAATTTTTATATATCCTATGTTACATTCCTAGTTAACATACTTACTCATCCATACAACTTCTTATATTTTTTTAAACTGATTCATGTTTGCACTTTGATTTAGCTTCATCCCACAGATAGAAATACACAAAAGTTTCCTTGTTACTCTAACACTGAGCTTTTTGAAATGTAGTTCTCACATTAAAACCACCTTCACCTCCTATAAAGTTCTTGAGATTCTTCAGATCGACTCACCTTCATTTCTTAAAGTAATGATGGACTGTCTTCTCTCTTTACTGAACTGTGTCCTGCCATAATGTGGATTTGTACAGTACTTGTAGTAGCACAAACAGGGTAACTGACTCTGTACCCACCCTTCCTCTGCACAATTCAATTCAGTTGTATTTGTATAGCGCTAATCATAAGCCAAGATTATCTCTAGGCGCTTCGCATTTCAAAACCAAAACCTTAAGACTATATGGAGAGAAAATCAAGACACAAGAGAAACGATGGTTTAAAGCACATGACGAAGGCAAGTGTGCCATGACTGTGCAAAGTTTGGACAATCGGAAATATAAATCATGTTCTTGGTTGTTTAACACTTTTTGTTTGTTGCATAACGCCACACATGTTCTTTCACAGTTTGTATGTCTTCAGTGTTAAAAGTCAGTTTTATTTTTGTGCTATCAATATTTTATACATTGATGCAGCAATTAAAAGAAGTCAGAAATGAGGAGACAAAAAAAAGCTTCAACGAAAAGTGAGTGTGAAGCAGCTTCCCTGTGCACGAACCATCACGCTGAGAGGGTTTTCAGTCGTAATGTTTAGGATTTACTTGGATCGCTCCATCTTAGTGAGTACAGATTCTCTGCAGAGCTGTCGAATACCGTTGCTTCCACCTACACCTCCCTCAATGAGCTTTGAGATCAGACGGTGGAGGATGAGGTAGAAACAGAGTTTGGACTGTAGCCACCCACATGGAGAAAAGTTTCTGCCAACTGATTTACAACCACACACACCTCTAACCTATGATATTACTCTACTATGTGCTGTGCGCCAAGTTAACTAAGTCAAATGTGTTTTTCGTGATGCTAGGGCACTTTGTATCCCCTCTGGTTACATTTTTTGTATAATGAGTCAGCAATTATACTTTAACATACTGTATTTAAGGAAGAAAACAGAGGGTTGTGGGAAGAGGTTTCATGTTTAAAAAAAGCACAAAATGAATGTAGCAATGTAAATACATTATATTAGTAGTCAAAATGTCTCTGATGTTGGTGAAAAGCTTTGATAGATTTTTGATTTATTTAAGTGACTGTGCTTTGAAATCAAAACACACATATTTAATTTGAGACATATTGAGGGCATTTTGAGTTTTGACATCAAGGTTTACATTGTGCAGAATTGAAATCTTTATTGTCCAATAAAAAAAAATCAACCACCATTTAAATCAAAAACATTATATTACATGCTGTTTTGACATTGCATATCTCAAAGTAAACAAAGTAATCAATAAAAATGAAACAAAAATTACCAAAATAATCAATACAATGTCCAAGGTGTGTGGTTTTTCTTTCATCGACTGGACTGGAAATTTGGTTGAAGACGTTTCGCCACCCATCCGGGAACCTTCTTCAGTTCTATAAACTCAGGCAGGACAACCAGAATTTATTACTCAATACAATGAGCAAAAATAAACAAAATAATCAAAAAATGAGTTAAAATGAACAAAATATTTAATAAAATGGGCAAAAATTGACCAAATAAACCAAAATGAGTAAAAATGAACAACATAAATAAGAAAATTAGTGAAAAACAGCATACTCGTAAAAATGAAGAAAAATGAGGAAAATAATCAAGACAATGTGCAAAAATGAACACAGTATTCGAGAAACAACAAAATGAACAAACCAATAAGGAAAATGCAAAGAAAATATTCAAAAAATGAGAAACATTGAACAAATCAATCAAGAAACTGAACAAAAATGATCAAGAAAATGATAAAATAAGCAAAATGAGAAAAAAATAAGTGAGAAAATGAGTAAAAGTTTGCCCAAATGATTAAGAAAAATGAAGAAAAATGAGGAAAATAATCAAGACAATGTGCAAAAATGAACACAGTATTCGAGAAACAACAAAATGA
>JAQQAE010003061.1:0-20952 GCA_029823295.1 Pseudamia nigra | reverse complement strand
GGATAGGGTGAGATGGAGGCAGATGATTCGCTGTGGCGACCCCTGAAGGGAACAGCCGAAAGGAAAAGAAGAAGAGGTGTTTGACACACTGATAGCCGCTAGAGGAGGTGAGCCGCAAGCCCTCCTTTCTGGCGCGTCTCGCATGTGACGCGCATTCCCCAAAGAGATGCGACCAGTTCTGCAGAGCGACTAAGACACGTTTTTTTCTTCTTCATTATGCATTTTTGGCTCATGCAACTAACATACCGGAGCGACATATCACCCAGAAAATACGCTATGTCATAAACACAGCAGTCTTACACAACCCACAAGTTTTATATTTTAGATTGTCTAAAGTAGCCACATTAACCTTGACAACAGCTTTGCATTGTCACATCAGATTCACGAGGTAGTCATCTGGAATGGTTTTGAATTCACACTTGTGCCTTGTTGAGAATGAAACTGTGCCAAAAACTTGTTGCTTAAAACTTCCAGGAGGATCCAGAGTTACCTAAGTATGTCCTCCAAAACACTGAAATAAGAAGTCATGAACTGGCAAGTCCCCCAACCAGTTTTAAAATGGACTGTGACATTTTACATGACCTTTTCAACCTGACTACATAGCTTAAAAAGGTATGTAGGTCGAAGTGCAGTAATTTCAGATCACACTGATCTTCAAGTTCAAGGTCATGGTCATCTGATGGGTCACAGTTGACCTGGAGTCTAATCTATCACAGATTAAAATTTGGTGCCTCTAGCTATAGTAGTTTTAGTTTGGGTCAAACCAGATTTTTACTATTTATGAATGTTATGACCTAATCAAAAGCTGGTATACAGTGTGCGATTTTAGAAATGTGAACATGAAGGTATAGTATGCTGTGTGACTATTTTGGCTACAATTCATGCAAATTCAGTGTACACTATGTGTTCCAACATTTGCGTGCAGTTGTGCCACAGTACACTGTACAAGTGAGATCAGACAAACCTTCTTTTTCAATCAATACTGGGCAGAAATGCTGCGTATGTTCTGCCTTTGTGGGCTACACTTTCTTTTTTCCTGTTTCCTGTCTTTTCTCTCTTCCCTTTAGAGTGGCACCCAGTGCATCTGCTCTCTCTCCATCACACACAGACACACTAACACAAGGTTCTAATATTACTTGCATTTAATAAGTAATATCGCTCCATCACACACAGACACACTAACACAGGGTTCTAATATGACTTACATTTATATACCTGTGTCTGTCTGCACAGAAATGTTTAAACCTTTAGCCAAATCTAACTTATTAGCTCCAGTATGGGATATTTACTGTTGGTGAACAAGCGCAGTGAGGAGAAAATGTACAGTGATCAGGTGGAAATCAAACATGTTTGAAACCCATCCGAGGCATGAATTGTGGCTCCAACCAGAGCAGGGGGTGTGAGGCATGATCTCTCGCCACAACTGTGGTCTGAAATGGCACAGTGTACACTGCCCTTAATATGCAAATTAGGTAGTGGTTGTCATAGTAACCCTTACCCCTATCCAGGCCACTCATGTGCCAAGTTTGGTTATTTTGGGTCCAGGGACGTTGGAGATACAGAGCCGAATGTTTGGACAGACACACATACATATGAACTGAGCTGTCAAGTATACCCCCCAGCCACCCCACAACTTTGTTTGGACAGGGGATAATGAAACCTAAATCCTTGTGTGTGGAAATCATGTCAGACATAGATAGATACTGTTTACTCCCTTGTCTTTATTTCGTCCTTAGTCCTTTCGCTGCTGTCTGTTCTTATTTTTCTCCTGTTTGAGAGGAAGACAGATTGTTAAAGGGAGTGTGAGAAACGTAGCAGCTCCTCTACAACAAACCCCTGAGCCTCCGCTTCGTCACCAAACACCCCCACCCAAACGTCTCAATCCCTTCAGCAGGGGTGTAGCTTTCATTTAAACAGAGGGGGACAATTTATCTCAGGCATCTATGGATCCTCCTGGAAACTTCGTGCACTGTGCACTGC
This sequence comes from Pseudamia nigra, assembly GCA_029823295.1. NCBI lineage: Eukaryota > Metazoa > Chordata > Actinopteri > Kurtiformes > Apogonidae > Pseudamia > Pseudamia nigra. Next base: position 18,972 of record JAQQAE010003061.1, on the reverse strand, counting down.
AAATTTTGGGTTCTGGTAAACTGTTAATAGATCTATTTGTGCCTTGACTGTATATGTTTATAAAGGGAGCAAAAAATAAAGGATGAAGAAAATAAACTGGCTTCCTAGAGACCCCCAAAAGGTTATATATTATCTAAATTTACAGGCTACAAGTTTATTTTACATTTAATTTTATGCACCCTGGTGAGTTGTTAATGTATGAATTTGTGCCCTAACTGCTTAGGCTTATGAGGGGATCAAGATATAAATCAAGTAAGCAAGAAAATGGACAAAAGAGACAAAATAATTATGAACCAAAGACAATATACAAAATGAGCAAGAAATAACCAATGGACAAAATAATTAACAAAATGAACAAAAATGCTCAAAAATAAGCAATAAAATAAATAGAACTGAAAAAAATAATTGAAGAAATGAATAAAAATGTCCAAAACGAGCAAGAAAATTAAGAAAAATCAACAAAACAAGCAAGAGAATGAACAAAATGGAGAAAAGTATTGACAAAATGGAAAAAATGCACGAATTAAGCAAGAAATGTAAGCCAAATGGAGGAAATAATGGACAAAATGAACAAAAACTGCCTAAATAAGCAAGAAAATGAAAACCACGGACAGAATAATTGAAGAAATGAACAAAAATGCACAATGGAAACAAGAAAATTAAGGAAAATACAACAAAATAAGTAAGAAAATTTAGAAAAACTGAACAAAACAAGCAAGAGAATGATCAAAATGGACAAGGTAATTGACAAAATGAAGACACATAGGCAAAATAATGTACAAAATGAACAAAATTGCATAAAATTAGCAAGAAAATTAAGAGAAATGAACAAAACAAGCAATTAAATTAACAAAATGGACATAAGGAAAATGAAGAAAATAATGGACAAAATGAACACAAACTGCAGAAAATAAGCAAGAAAATTAAAATCATGGAAAAAATACCAACATGAACAAAAAGCAAACACAATGAGCAAAAATATGCACCAAATTGGCAAAAACAAACAAAATGAGCCAGAGAGTGAACAAAAAGGAAAATATAATCAATAAAATGAATATATTTATACCCAAAAATGAAAAAAAATACCATTAGTTTTGTGAGGCAGCACTTTGTAGAGACCCAAAATATGGATATCAGAGAATAAAAATAACACACCATGAAAACCTAGAAAACCATGAATTTAAACTGTTTTACCACAGGGACAAATGCACATTTCACTAATATTGAGAGACTTGAATTGGCCCCATCCCCCCCAAGGGTAAACTACTTGCAGACCCTCCGGTTTTGCAACTTTTCCAGATAAAAGCCTCTGGCCGTGGCTGAATAAACCTCATTCGCAGCTTGAACCGTCAGGTCCCAGCGCTGTGGCTGCCGCCTCCAAGCCTGCTGTCCATAAACCAACACAGCACAGAGGGAAGAAGAGAAGATACAGGCAGAAAGGAAAACTCCTACAGTACTTTACCACTCAAGCTTCTAGCTGTCAAGAAAATGGCTGAAGAAAACATCCGCTGGTGCAAACCAAAGCCCAGGGTTTACCTCTGGATTCAAGTGTTCTCTGTCAGATAAATGTGGAAAAAAGAAACCCTGCATGGAAAAACAAGAATAGTAGAGGAGGCTGTTTGGCTTCTGATGACCATGCAAGCCTTAATAAAAAAAAAACCAAAAACATTGGCTTAAATTGTATTAAGTAGTTTGATCCAGTTATATGGTGTCATCAAAGACACCAAACAAACACAAAGAAAATAAAAGACACTGACTGTTATATTCAGATTTATCTTTAGAGTTAAATTATTCATAACTGACATATCACTGCTGTAAGATAACAGGTGTGTTTTGTTTTATCGCCATGGGAGACATTTTTAGGTGCCTTTATTGTGTAAATTTATGATTATAATTTTAAAAAGTACTTAAGGAATTAAAACAGAACAATTCAAAAAAAAAGGACAAACAAGCAAAGTAAAGAAACAATCAAGTGAACAAACTAATTAATAACATAGTACAAAGGAACAAAATTATTAAGAAAATAAACAAAAATGCACAAAAAAAATCAATGAGTAACAATGAACAAAAACAAAGATTTGCAAAATAATCATGAAAATAAACAAAATAAGAATCAAAATGGATAAAAATGAACAAAGTAATCACAAAAACAACCCAAAATGAACAAAAATATGAACAGAATTTAACAATAACTGAATGAGAGGAAAATTAAGACAAACTGAACAAAATTTTTCACTGATGTTTCAATGAAATGAAGAAAATTAACAACTTAAGCAATAAAATAAGCAAAAAACCAACCCAAAATAAACATCAAAATTTTCAAAAATCACAAAACATTAGCAGACATGAGCAGAAGTTGTTCAAGAAAATTTATAAGATAAGCAACAAAATTAGCCAAAATTATTTTAGATGATGAAATATGAATAGAAGTTTACCAAAAAAGTCAACAGAATAAAAAAAATTGAAAAAAAAAATATATGTCAAACATTTCTACTAAGCAGTGTTACAAATTACTGCAACTGTATTTCCAAAAAGCCTGAGTCACTATCTAAAAGTGTGAGTGTGATGATTTGCAAAAAATGAAAACCCATATATAATTGAAACTAGCACAAAGCATGTCTCATGTTTAACTGAGGAATAGTGGTGTTTTGAAAATCATACACTGTTGTTTTGATTTCACATTGCATTTTCCCCTGCGACTCAACGGTTTTGGAAACAGGGTGATGTTAATAACAGCAACTCATGCATTCAAACAAATGCACATTTTACTAATATAGTGGAGATGAATTCCACCATCCACCCTGAAATCTCATCTAATGGTGTGTTCACAGTCCTCATATGTACACTGATCTGTTTCCGCTGCTGCTTGTCGTCTAAGGTCATCAAACCCACCCAGTGAATGAGTGTGATGCAAGTTCTGTTTTAGGGTGGATTTCCCCTGAAACACAGCAGCGTGCAGCCAAAACAAACTCGTGCTGATGGTTTGCCTCTTGCCTCCGGTCTCTCTGGCCTGCTTCTCGACAGCAGCCAGGGGACCGCTCTGCCCAGAGGGAGGAGCAGGGGAGTCTGCCGGCCCTCCCACCGGCTATAAGACCAGAGGCAGACGGAAACATTCAGACAGCAGCACACGTGGAGCCAGAGGCAGACACAGGAAGGACAGTGAAGGAGACTGAGACAGTTAGTGTAGACTGGGAGAGGTTTAGGGTTCAAGTAGAAGCAACAGATCTAGATAGAGGTCTAGAACAGCTAAAGGAAAGGACACATCAGCATCAGTTTGGGTTCTGTGTGTAGATTTTGGTGCCTTTAAAGGGATTAACCAAAGAAGAAGCTGAGCTTTTGGATGTGAACTGTTTTTGTATGAACGTGGAACCAACAGCCACCTATGATCCAGTGACTCTTGGTGAAGTCGCTCTCAGGATCAACGTGCTGATGCTTTACTGTTAGTGAAGGGAGATTAAAACCAATCAGCATCCTAAGGACAACATCTCATCTCTAGGTTGAACATTTTGTGCAAAGTGGAGAAGTTAGCAGCTATCAGTGGCACATTATCAGCGAAAATTATCTGACAACAAAGTTTGCCACTTGACATCAATTTCAGTCAGCAGCTTTTCTCCTCAAGACGGACCTATCAGCAGCTGTCAGACTGTCATTCCTTCTGTGCTGAAGATGACATTTGCCATGCTCCGCACGGCGCCTCCTGCAGGCCGCTTCTTGTACGGCGACATTGCCCTCCTGTCTGAAGATGATGAGGAGAATGGGAGTGAGGGTTCGGGCTCAGAAGAGCGCAACGCCAACTCTGCCGCCTTCCGCCTGTCCTCCTCCTCTCCGTCTGCCTTTCACATCAAGGTGAACAGGAAGAGGAAGCTGTGCGGGGGAGGAGGAGTCGGTATGGTGGGGAGACTTGGCCCCCCAGTGGCTTCTTCCCCACAAGGTGAGGTTCGCCAGAGGACTGCAGCCAATGCTCGGGAGAGAGATCGCACCAATTCTGTCAACACAGCGTTCACTGCTCTGCGCACACTCATCCCTACCGAGCCTGCAGACAGGTACAGGCTTTATCATCTGGTTTTAGTCAGCAACATATAGATGCAATAGGATTTTTTTCCAACTGGGAACCAGAGTTAAAAAAAAAAAGATTTAGATGAATAACAGGCACCTTCGATTACATTTGAATTCTTCTGTTGGGACTGTAATCCAATTTAGGCAGTTCTTAACTTAATTATGAGCTATTTCTCATAACAGATGTATAATAGAGTTAAGGTCCAGGAAGATGGATGTTCAAACTAAAATAACAGTCAGTATTCATCTTTTTTGTTTACATATCAAACCTGCCTTTTCTTCTTCACCAATAATTTGATTCTGGTTCCATTATCAGGAAGCTGTCAAAGATCGAGACGCTACGCTTGGCCAGTAGCTACATCAGTCATCTGGGAAACGTGTTGCTCCTGGGCGAGGGGCTTCATGATGGACAGCCCTGCCACGCCCCTTCACCACCGTTCTTCCATGTGAACTCTTCCCCCAACCGAGGATCCGACCAATCGACTCAGCCCAAGCACATCTGTACCTTCTGCCTCAGCAACCAGAGGAAAATGGTAAGCAAAGACGGAAACGGCACACCAACAAGCAAGAAATGAAATCAAAAAATGTTTATAAGATCCACAAAAAGTCACACATTAATGACTTGTCTTAGCGTTTCTGTATTTTAAGAAGACAATAACTCCGACAACACTTAAGCTACTCAGTATGGAGGAAAGGTTTATCATCAATTGAGGCTCCTTTTGGGAGGCTGCGTGGAGGTTTAGGGTCAATTTGGTGTTTAAAGCTGACCTGAGATCAGTGACTGTGGCTATAAACCTGATTGGCCCTGAGGGACATTAAAAGCAGAACCTCTTTAAAGTCCTCTTTTGGGGTGAAGGACTGTGTGTTATGGTTCTGTTGGGAGGTAGTTTTTACTCGAGCAGGTGGCTTGAAAGTTAAATGTGGTTTCTGCAGCGCAGTGGACACTCGAGCAAATTCAGGGGACTGTTTTTGAAGGAAGCAGAGACACAGTACTCAGACTGGTCAGAGGCATTGTGTTAAAACCGCCTGACCTTAACTGTGGTGTGCTTTCTTGCTTTATTTAAAATTTGAGAATTTACGCAGCGAGAGAGATTTATGATCGGGAGCCCTTGACATCCATCCAAAACCATGTGTATAATTTCAAGAATGTATTGACGTCACTGTGAATATGAGAAGGTTTTAATCATAACTTGTGAAGAACTGACCAGAGATACAGAGATTGGATCTGGCAGCACTGAAAATAGACGTTGTAGTTATATTTATGCGTTGACCGCTTACATAAAAGTCTCTATGCATTAATGACAGTTTCCAAAAGGTGCTTGCTTTGGGTTGTATGTAGAGGGGGTTTCTTTTAAAGCTGCAGCCTGGTGTCATTATCAAAGATAGCATTTTAACCTGGTCTTTAATGCACCACCATCAGCTTTTTTAGAGACGCAGAATAGGGGAATCTCATCTAGAGTGAGGTTTAGCTCACGTTTGATTGATTCAGCATAGGAAATATGCATAATCCAAATGAACATGTGAACAAAATAAGCAACAGAAGGAGCAAAAATATAAAAGGGAGCAAAACAAGCAACAATAACACAAATAGAACAAAATTTACAAGAAAAAATAACTGAATAATGTAGTATAATGAGGAAAATGAGCAGATATCAACAAAAATAAGCACAAGTTTTAAGAAAATGAACCAAGGGAACAACATAAGCAATATATACACCTCCACCCCCAAATATCAGAAGATATTAACAGAAAAGTCCATACAGTACATTACATAGAAAGAGAACAGAAATGAACAGAAATTCTCATCATTAAAAAAAAAAAATAGGTGTACTATGGCATCTGCATTACTGCTACAAACTACTACAACATTGTTTCCAAAAACCTGAGTCACAATTTAAAATGGAGCAGTGTTTCTTTAAAAGCTACAGCCTGGTGTCATTATCAAATATGACATCTTTAATCTTCCACCGTCAGTCTTTGCCTTAGTAGCGATGCAGAAAAAGCAACAAGGAGCAAAATAATCTAGAAAATGAACAAAACAAGCAACAATATGACAACCAAGAAAATGAACCAACAGAGGAAAATAAGCAAAAATTGAGCACTAAGTAATAAAACAAGCCCCTGCACCCTCAAATATGAGCAGATATTAACAAAAAATGAACAAAGCTTTCATCAACGTTGGCAAAATTGTAATGATGAAGCCAATAGGAACAAGAATTAATAGACAGTAATGAACAAATGAATTAAAAACAGTACAGAAATGAGCAGAAACTCATCATAACATCTACATTTACAAACTACTACAATGCTGTTTCCAAAAAATCTGAGTCACAATGCAAAATGGAGCAGAGTGTTTTGTTTAAAGCTACAGCCTGGTGTCATTATCAAATACAGTATTTTAACACAGCTTTGTGGCCTTGTCTTTAATGCTCCACTGTCAGTCTTTGCCTCAATAAAGATGCAGAATAGGGGAACTTCATCCAGAGTAAGGTTCAGCTCACATTTGATTGATTCAGCGCAGGAAATCGGCGTAATCAAGAACACTGGCGGCATAAGAAAGTCGTCAGCCTGATGAAAAATAACAGGAAATCAAGACTGTATTTCCACCGTCGGAGTGAAATCAAATTTATGTGACTCCGGCACTGACTTCAACAAACACTGCAGAAGATGATAGAGAGGTGACGCTAACTCAACTTTCCCCCTCTAACCTCGCCGCTGCCCATTTAGCAGGATTTATGGGTAAGGAGCTGACATCTGGCAGACTCCCCCGTTACCCCAGCAGTGTGTGAAAGCTAATACCCTCCTCAGTGTCTAAACCCAGAGACCCTTTAGCTGGGGGATAACCCGAGTCCCAGCAGTGTGTGTGTGTCCTCCCCCCTGCCCCTCCCCGTCTCCCCTATGAACATTTGAGTGAAAGCCTAGACGTCCTCAGTGTCCAAACCCAGACCAGACACCCCCAGCTTGGAGATAACTACCCCAAACCCGCCTCCGAACCTCTGTGTGCATATAGGAGTAGGTGTTGGGGGATTGAGGAGGGGGTTACCTACAGTTTGTTAAATTAGGTCATATACAACTTTTGGGTCTCAAACAATCCTCCTTGACATCAATAATGACACTTTTGTTCATATTTGCGTTCATTTATTGTGAATTTTCTGGATAACTTCCCTAATTTATTTGCTTGTTTTTAATTTTCTTGAGTATTTTTGTTTGTTTTATTGCTAATTTTGTTCGTTTTCTTGATTGTTTTGTGGATGATCTTTATTTTCTTGTCAGTTTGTTGCGAATTTTGCTCATTGTCTTAATTATTTTTTTTGATTTGGGGGCAATACTCATTTTGGTTCATCGTGTTACTTATTTTGTTCATTTTTAAAATGTTGTTAATTTTAGGATTTAGGATTTTTGTTCCTTTTTTGATTACAGTGTTCTTTATAATTTATATTGTTTATATTTTATTTTTCATTTTTGTTCATATTTGTTCATTTTATAGATTATTTAAAATTTTAGTTAATTTCTTCTCATTGATGTTATCATTTTGTATATTTTAGGAATCATTTTCCTCCTTTTATTCAATGGGGTTCAATTTCTTGATTATTCTGCTCTTTTTCATTTATTTTGTTGCTAATTTTATTTATTTTATTGTTTTGTGGATTTGGTCAATTTTGATTTCTTTTATAAAATATTTTGTTTATATTTGACCATTTTCTTCAATATTTTGTTCTTTTTTATTTCTATTCATTTTCTACATCATTAATTCAATTTCTGTTTATTTTAGTATTTATTTTGTTCAGTTATGTTCATTTTATGATTAATACTGTAAGATGATGCCGGGGATCATTTTCTTCCCTTTTTGGTTAAATGTCTTGCTTCTTCTGTTCTTTTTCATTTATGTAGTAAATTATATTGTTCATTTTTGCACAGTCTAATCATTTTGTGCTCACATATTCATTTTCAGTTTACTGTATGTCTTGATCAGTTTTGTTAAGTTTCTGGATAATTCTTTAGGTTTATTTGTCATTTTGTTTCATTTTGTGTTAATTTTGTTTAGTTTAGGGATACTTTTGTTCCTTTTTTGTTTAGTTTTTAAAAATTCTAGATTATTCTGCTCATTTTGTTGATTATTTTGTTCATCTTTGTTACTATTTTTGTTCATTTGGTGACTTTGTGCAGTTGGTTTGATTTGGTTCATTTTGTAGATTATTTTGTTTGTTTTATTGTCCAGTAGGTCCAGTCTTTATTCTTATACAGTAGATCTCATCATTTAAATTTAAATTGAAATACATGATATAACTCATGAAATGTATTTAATTACAGTAAAAATGTTGATCACTTTATACTGAAGTCTTAGTCTCATATTTGTTTTTTTTGCTCATTAAACCAATGCCCTTGTTTGAGATCAAACTCCTGGACGTCCTCAGTGTCCAAACCTGCCTCCATCTCTCTGCTCCGTCTTCTATTCTTTATGTCCACCTTGAGACTCCCTCCGTCTCACTCTCGTTCCTGTTTACCCATAAAAAAATTCAATCCCCCTTTTTCCTCTTCATCTTCTCCCCCAGTCCTCTCCCGTCACCCCCCCGTCCCCTTTTCCTGCTGCTCTCCATCAGCTCGGTGCTGTCTGCATATCGATCAGCACTGTCAGTAGAAGTGGTGTAACACTATCTGCTGCCGTCGACCCGCTGCTGCAGACGCACCCTGACCTGGACACGGACGCTGGGTCGAAAACAATCCTGGAACTTTTCTCATGTCAAAAGCTTCAAACGAAGTCTATTCCATTTAACATCAGACACGTTACACTGTTTTCCATTAACTCAGTGACAACAAACTCTGTTTCAGTGAATATAAATCTACATTTTACACCATTTACACTGAGCAGACAGCAAAGATAAGGGTTAAGGAGAGACACAGAGCTAGAAGTCATTATAATAACAGTCAGGGCTTATATTTGTCACATTTGTGTATAGTCCTTACTTTTATTGACCTTGTTTTAAAATACACTAATATGCACTGTGCATACCTTGATGGCACGTTTAGTTTCACTGAGTCCACCTGATTTTTGTGCTTTTTCTTCCATCCTCTATGAATATAAAGATAATTTGTTCACACCCTCAATTGTGACTCGAGGCAACATTGCACCACTACCTGATTCTGATCATTTGCAGTACAATAGTAATCACCACATTTGCAGTTTCATTTGTAACTGTTTGCTTTGGTTTTGCATGTTAAGGCCTGGGGATGAGACAGTCAGGGCGAGGATTTGGTTTAGACATGAAACCACTTTTTTAGGGTTAGAAAGAATGCACAGAACACACAAAATACATAAGGAAGGGCATGAACCGCAGTTCTCTGTGGCCGTTTGGGGTTTGGTTGTGCCTCCATTACCAACTTGCCACAGAATTCTAACAGCTATGCCTCTGAATAACGTCACTACCAGGTGGTATAAATGCTGTCACAGGTACTAAACTTGTATAGCTGTAACCTTAGATCATAATACGGTGCATGAACAAACAGCCATAGGATTGTTTCTGGGAGGAAGACAAGACCTAGGGGTTTAAAATGAGTAACTGATTGCAGTGAAGTTGTTCTAAATATTTTGCAGTCATTGCGTATGTTTGTCAGTCACAAAAATACATAATCCTTACTTAGTCCTCTGTAGGGACACAGTATGTTTAAAGTGCTTCTTTTGATGGCACGAGTAAAGTAAGATGAGTAAAACTGATTTGTGTTTTTCTCCATCCCCTATGACAATAAAGACCAATTGTTCACATCCTCAATTATGAATCAAGGTGATATTTGCTGGATTTGCACCCTTATCTGTAGTGACTCCAGAAACATACCATTTTAAATGCTACAATTTCAGTTTTATTTGTACCCATCACTTTTTGTGTGTATAAACTTAGAGACAAGATGGTCAAGGGAGGAGTAGCTTTAAAAGCCTCTATTTTAGGGTTAGGTTGAGGGACAGAAAATACATAAATACAAGGCACAAAATACATTAAATGTTTGACATCGGACAAAATCTTTGTGTTGTTGTACCTCCATAGCCACGCTGCTAAATTCACGCCCCTTCATCATGTCACTGCAGGTTGACAACTTTATCAGCTGTATACACAGAGGAATGGAGGTGCCAGGTCTGACCAGGAGCAACAGCTGGTAAGAGCCTTCACCTCCAGTACTCTGTGACTGGTGTTCTGACATAGGACCCAACTGGCTCCGCACACCGGTCACGGAGGACTGGCGGTGCTGTCTCTGACCGGCACCGCGGTGCCAGCTCTAACCAGCTGCTGTAGTTTTCTTCATACTCTTTCTTGTTGTGTAAACTGTGGGTAAAGGGATTGGTAATTTAGCTTTAGGGTCTTTTGTTTCTTTGCCACACATGCTACAACTGCAGCAGCACATGTGTGATATGCGCTGCATGTGCAAAGGCGAGAAATATCTCAAGCGGGTGCATGAGAATGATTGATAGTCAGCATACGATTGACACATGATTGTGTCTTATTGCTAGCTGTCAGACATGATTAATAAGATTGGCAGACAGCTACATGTATAAGACGATCACTTGTTGATGGAATTCAGGAGGAGTGCAGGAGTGGTGGATGTGCTGGGAAATATTGAAAATCATGTTACAGGTTGTAGGTGATGCAAAAAGAGCATTTCCCCTCCCACCATGACTTTATTAATGTCCTTATACCAGAATTTATCCACAGTTTCAACAATTATTACAAAAAAAATTACATACTGCAGCTTTAAGACCAGGTTTACCACCAACATGGGAAAAACGTTTGCTAGTTAGATGCAGTATTATATAATAGCATACTGTACTACCTGAGCTGTTGATTGAGGAGCAACTGAAGACGAACCTGTAGAGGTAGTTTGACAAAAATCTCAAGTAGCTTTAGCTGTTTTAGTCCCAACTTAAACTGAACTGTCTGGGCCATGTGATTTTTACACTTCCATGGTTGTCACAGCCTTTGTCTGACACTTGTATATGCAGATCTTGATACATGGTGACATTTCATTGTTGTTTCCAGCATATATTCTTTGCATTAATTCAGTGAACATTGCACTCTCATTATCAGATGGTTGCATTTTTTGCCAAATAGGTTTCCATTGCACTTATTCGTGTTTACCTTTTAGCAACTTGCCAACTTTTCCACCACCGTGAGACTTGAAAACAAGCCTTTCTTTTAATTGTTGGTATTTGTGCTTGGTTCTTTCAATCCCCAAATTGAAACAGGGGATACAAGCAGCTGGATGGAAGCACACCTACAGTCAACCTGTGCATCTCTGACTCAGGCAAGTCATGCAGGCCTCTGTGAATAACACCACTTGTGTTGTAGCTTTACAGTAACACTATGTTCTGCTGGCATTTAAAAGGTTAACTCTGATTGGCAGAACCTGAGACTTTTTCATTTTCCCTGGAAAAGTGGCTCTACAGTGTATTTAAGTGGGCTAAAAGGCAGAGTCGGAGCTGGTGATTACAGAGAGGAAACGATTGTGAAGGTGAAATGAGTCTTTGTGTCCTGACTTCTCTCTTTGTATGTTTTTATGGTCATTGAGGTTCATCACAGCTGTCAGGTCTGCTTAGAGCAAATGCTTCAATTACCGCTATTTCCAGTGTGGAGGCTGAAAGTGAGAAAAGTATACGCTCATTTCCTCTTATTATATGTGTATGCAGTATAACTATTTCAAAACAAACAGTCTTGTTAGTAATTTTCATCTGAGGAGAGTGAACTAATCTGCACATATTACATCTTCAGGGAAATTATGAATGTGACCTCTGCAGTGTGCACATGATTCAGGCCGATTTCAAACAGGTGAGGCATTTTTTTCCTCATACATTTTGGGAGAGCGACAGTGAAACACATGATCCCTTCTGTCAAGGGGAAAAGTGAACAGTGAAAAAAAAATTTGTTTTTCCTTCCCAATAAGACATATTTAAAGGATTTGCTGCTCGTGGGACATTTTTACAACTCCTTAAGTGTTATATATCACGACAAATTTAGAAATGTAGCATGTGGGGTGAAGCAGCAACTGTCTGGCATCGAAAAACTGGAGTGCAGCCCTCGCATTCTGCTGCCTTTGATACCTCGGGTTTAAAAAAGTTTTCTCTCCTGATCCATACATCTGTAAATGAGATGTACAGAGGATTGAGGTGAGCTGAGGGCTGCTCAAATCCCTACGCTGTCTGCGTGATTGATGCAAATATCCTGTTAGGCCTCTGAGCCCAGGCTGATCGCTGCAACTGTCAGGTGTCTTTCCATAACCTACAAGAGGAATCCTGCACGTACACGGCTTTTTAATGATCTTGGCTGTATTATCTGCTGCTAAAAGTCACCTTTAATGAGCTTAAAATGTTTCATGTGTATCTGCATTTGTACTTTACTGATATCAGCCTGAAAAAGTCTGGGTTTAAAGGCTACTTGTACTGTAATAACATCACTAAATGATACTTGATGGTGTTTATTTAGTAATCTGACAGAACAAAACAAAAACAGAATAGATTTTTCAAATGTGCAAATCTGTCTACTTTGTCATCTGAACAGTACTCGAAGTAGTTTTACAGCTTCCTCTGCTACTGCAGCTTATTTCTCTTGGCCCAAATCAGGCAAAGGGTCAGTTCAATTCAATAGTAAATGTAAATAGAACAGGCATTTCATCTGCCAGTAATAGCAATCATGCTGGACTTTTTCCTCCCGAGCTTGATAATGCAACCTCATTTCCAAAAAAGATGAGCCACTATATAAAATGTACATAAAAACAAAAAGTGGTGATTTAGAAAACATTTAAGCCCTATATTTAAGAGAAAATAGCAGCATATCAAATGCTGAAACTGATAAATGTAATTGTTTTTTCTAAGGAGTGTGGTTTTCCTTCCGTCGACTGGACAGGAAGCTTCTTCAGTTCAGAACTGAAGAAGCTTCCTGGATAGGTAGCGAAACATCTTCAAACCAAATTTCTAGTCTAGTCGATGGAAGGAAAACCACACACCTTGGATACTATGACTGGGATGACTGAGAATCTTCACAGATAAATTGTTTTTTTTCGGAAATTATATACCCATTTTGAATCTGGTGCTTGCAATATTTTCCAAAAAAACTGGGTAAGGTTCACATTTAGTGCTCTGTTGCATTACCTCTTATTTTCTGTAAGTGTTTGGGAATTGAGGAGACCAATTAGTGTCATTTTCAAATGTTTGAAATGTTGTTTTCCCACTCCAGCTACTGTAGATACAGACCCATACTGTTGGAATATGTAATGTGGATTGCCATTGTTTTGATGGGATAAACAAGGTCTTCTCTGTTGTCTACCTTGCAGCATATATTACTCCAAATCATATATACAGTAAATTGTTCACCATTAATGTTGCCATCACAGAAGTGCAGGTTTACCATTTTATGTGCTCTAATGCACCCCCATACCATCACAGGTGCTGGTTTTTGAGCTGACAGTCGCACGACACTGTTCCTCTTTAGCCTGGAGGACATGGCATCTATGATGTCCAAAAGGAATTTCAAATTCTGACTTGTCAGACCACAGGACAGTTTTCCACTTTGTTCTGTCCATCCTAAATAAGCCAGAAAGGGTGGCGTCATGTCTGCATGCAGTTTATATGGAGTTCCAGCTGTCATTTGTGGATGTAGTGATGGACTGTGTTCACTGACAGTGGTTTTTGGAAGTGTTCCTGATCCCATACAGTGATGTCCACCACAGAATCATGTCTGTTTTTAATGAAGTGTTGTTTGAGGCCCATCCACTACTGGTTTTCTGTCTTGTCCATAGTGTACAGAGATTCTCCAGATTCTCTGATTCTTTTACTGATATGATGTGTCCACAGGCCCCAAATTATTTACAATTTTACCCTGACAAACATTATTGTAAAATTGTTGCACACTGTACGAGTCTTCCACAGAGTGATGAACCCATTTGCCATCTTTACTTCAGAAAGACCCAGCCTCTTTGAGATGTTCTTTATAGTCACAGTCATGTTACTGACTCTTGATTTGTGTATTTACATAATTAACTGTGAGATGTTTATTTGTGTTTTTTTTTTAAACTTTTGTAGCTTTGCCATTGGTTCAGGTTTGCTCAAGGGTGTTGCTGACATCAAATTCAAAATGTGCATGTCATTTTCTAAAAATTGTGCAATTGCTTTTCACCTTCAACATTTAATATTTTGCTTTTTTCATGTTTTTAATTAAATACTGGGTGTTCACTAAATTATCACATTCTGTAAAGTCCAAAGGTCATCCTGCAGCTCCTCTTCTTTTGGTGTGGCTGCTGTTGAAACTTATTTTTTTTCAGATGGATAATTTTAGTTTAATAAAGAGGCTTTTTAAAGGCTCAGCCACAATTTAATTTGAACATCAAGGAATATATTTATTTGGAATTTTTGAAAATGTGCAAAATGACAAAGGCGGTGAACATAACAGTTGATGTACATGGTTTTTAATATCAGGCAAAGTTCAGATTTACATCAGGCTGCAGTTTTTAACTTTTATAAGTGATGACGTGTGAGGGTGGATGGAGAGACAGTAAACTATCTGTGCATCTGTGTTTGGTTACAACTGCCATCACCAAACTAATGATCACGGCCTATAATGGGTTCTGGAGCATGTTTATTAGGTTGCCAATTGGTTTATTGATTTTTATTATTTTGCTGATTTCTGTTCATTTTGTAAGTTCTTTTGTACATTTTTTGTTCAGTCTCTTGATTATTTCTGTTTGTTTTGTGGATAATTTGTCAATTTTTCTCTTCATTTGTGATCTTTTAGATTATTTTTTCACTTTGTAGATTACTGTTGATTGTTTTGTTCCATGTAATTTATTTTGCGCATTTTTTATATTTACTTACTATATTTTGTATAGTATTTAGTTCCTTTTTGTTCACTGCTTTGATCATTTTTTCAAGAAAGTTTGCTTTCTTGATTATTGTGTTTCATGAATATTTCTTCCATTTTGGTCCAGATTTTGTTGTAGATTAGAGAACGGCAGGCTGTGTATGTGTTAAAACAACTCTGACACAGATTTTGTTCTGCTTCCACACACATGCATACACATTATGAATAGGATATAAATATACAGTGAACACACACACACCCAGGCTGGTTGTGTGTATGTCTGGAAGTCATTGGTCGAGCGGAGCGCAGCAACAAATGAGCTAATTGTTCTGTAAATGATTTATCCTCTGCTAAGGCCAGTGTTTAATTCAGCTGCTGCGATTAGAAACACATTGACGACGGCCTTTGATGGTGACGTTAAAGAAGCCTGGAAACCACGCACCGAGAAAACGCCCTCCACACACACCCAGCCACACACACACACACACACACACACACACACACACCCACACAGACACACATCAAGAGCATAGGGTTTGATTGAACATTAGGAGACATTCTTAGTTGTCATCTGTGGATTCTCCTCAAAATTCTGCATGTCAAAAGCTTAATTTTCTAAGCTGTGCTGAATTGTTACTGCCTTTATTCGTGCCTTTTCTACTCACGTTTATGAAGGGAACAAAGAAATGACAGAAAAAAATCCGAACAATGAACACAAATGCACAAAAAACTAATCTAGAAATGCATCAAATCTGAACAAAATAAGCAGCAAACAAGAAAAATGAACAAAATTAGCAACAAGTTGGATAAAAATAAATGAATACAACAAAAAAATGAAGAAAATAAGGAGCAAAAACAACAAAACAATTTGGAAATTAAGGAAAATGGCCAATATAAGGAAAAAAATAACGGAGAGAAAGGGGGAAAAAAACAATCAGGATACTGAGCAAAAATGAAGAATTTAATCTAGAACAAGTACAAAAATGAACAAAATAAACAACAAAAAGAGAAAATAGAAGTACAGATAACAGAGAAAATGAACAAAATAAGGAACAAAATAAGCAAGAAGGGAGGAATGTCATGAAGACATGTAATAAAAATGAACAAAATTAGCAACAAAAAGTAGAACTCAGGGACAAATATAAGAAATGCCAAATAATGAATAAGATAAATATTACAAAGAAAACAGAAACTTTCAAAAAGAAAATGAAAGAAAAACAAATAAGCAGCAAGATGAGAGAAAAGTAACAATATTATGAAACTTTAAAAATATTTATGGAAAACAATGAACACATTTTACTAAATAAAGCAACAGATAAAATTAACGCAATGTATAAAATCACAGTTAGATAAGAAAAAGTCTGTGTTTTGCAATTTTATCATTTGCATCTCAAGAATATTTTAGACTTTTCTATTGTTGTCATTTTAACTCAGTTTTGTCATTTATATCATTTTCATCTTGTGTCTTTTATGTAATTTTCAACTTTGTGAATAATTTAAAGGGGACATTTTTATGAGTTGAAGTAATTCACACATATCCCTAGAATGAGTATTTTAAATTTCATCTTACGGTATGACAGTAATGCTTCATTCCACCACGTCCACATAGCCCTGTGTCAGATGGGCTATTTCAAACTTTGTTGCTTTATAAATGCAAATGAGCTGATGTAGTCCACACTCTTTCATGCAGATTCCCCGACACATTCTCCCAGATTTTCAGGGTGGTTTTGGTGGTTCTGGACAACTGACTGAGGAGACTGATTTGAAGTTTGTGATATCATTAACACCCAGAAATCCAAATACTCTGACTCAGAATCAGTCAACCACTAAACTGCCCATTCTGTCAGAAAATGTCTATGGAGTTTTGAAGTTTATATAAACTCTGTGTGAAAGTATGGACTTGCTCCCTGTCAGGTCTGAGAAATCTTCATGTCAAGATGGACAACCAGGAAAAAAAAAAGTCAAGTTAAAGTGCAGATTCAAATTTAGATGTATTTTATTTATCTCAAACTGGGAAACACAGCCGAAGCAGAATTTGAAAATACTGTGCGGATGTCAAAAAGTAAGGAAACGGGTAACAGTGGATGAAAACATTTTGTGCAGATTAATGCGGCATAAGTTAACTGAAGCTTAATCTGTGCAAGTTAAGTGCAATATAGACATGTATAGACAAGAAGTAAGTGCAAAGTGTAAAGTAGGCTTGTGTATGGCTAAAAGTATGACATACAAAGCAAAGAGCAGTGAGTACTGTGTCCGCCACAGGTAGAGTTATAGAGTCAGTGAATAGGACAGAAAAGATTTCCTGAATGTTGGCAGAGCTGGATCAGCCTGCTGGAGAAGAAGCTCTGCTGCTTGATGGATAATAGATAGAGTAAGATGAATTCTAAACTATAATATTGAAATTTTACATTTTAAAACATCACAAGTTGGAACCAATCATAGTCAATCAAAAAATTAGTAACTGAGTAAATGCCAGTTATTCTACATTTACAGTGGCCTTGTGTCAGAATTTGATCTTAGCTTGCAATGGGAATGACCTGTGGTTCAACTAATCAGAGCGTTTTCTGATAAAAATTGGAATGCTTCATGGTTTTGGCAGAGTTAAGAGAAAACCAAGGAAAGAAGTCAAATCAATGCACTTTATTTGGTCAGCCCTGTTACAGTTTGCTGTAATTTCTTATTACAAGGCAGAACTGGGGATCATCAAGTGTAACTAAAAGGAGAAAAAAACAGTCTCCTTTTTAGATAACTGCACCTGAAACAAACCATTTGGATTTCTGAATATATGTGATGTCACAAATTTACAATTACAGCCTTCACTTTGTCATCCAGGTTCAGCAGAACCACCAATACCATCCTTATGTCCTGGGATAATGACCCAGAGTGCCTAGAAGAGGGAATCCATGGCACTGACAGGAAAAGAACATGGTTAAGAACAGCTCGTTTGTATTGTATATAAAGCGACATTCAGAAACCAGGAGCATACAGACATGATAGAATCAATGATCTCTGTGGTATTTTGAGCTGAAATTCAATATGCACATACTGTACTAGGAAAGTGTGAGAATAAAATTTATAAAAAGAGGATATACTCTAATGTCACCTTTAATAGACACATAAGTGATACCAATATAAATGTAAGTGTTACGATATGGGACTGATATAAATGTTTGCCGTGAGAACATTTTAGCCCATCTCGCCCACCTCTACCTCCTTTTTATGCTCTCTTCAGCCAGACGGCAGCTTTCAGGAGGCTTCATAAAACTCATCTGACTTGTCGTTTAAGGAGCTCTGCATCGCGCCGGTGCTTTCAACACGTTGTGAACTAATGTAGTGCAGGAAGTGATGGAAACAGAAATGGAGACGGGCAGACAGAGAGGCCGAGAACCACCAAACGACTTGGTGGGATAATCAGCTCCACTATTTATCCTGCAGTTTGGACAGTGGGTTGTCGACTGTGC
This sequence comes from Pseudamia nigra, assembly GCA_029823295.1. NCBI lineage: Eukaryota > Metazoa > Chordata > Actinopteri > Kurtiformes > Apogonidae > Pseudamia > Pseudamia nigra. Next base: position 620 of record JAQQAE010003061.1, on the reverse strand, counting down.
CGACGCTACACTTTGGTTCTTTATAGAGATCAAATGAAGCGTGTACCTAGCAGAGCTTAAATGCATGGAGAAAGGACTAATGACTGGTTTTTACAGCCGCTTGGTTATTAGTCTGTTTCTACTGGAAAAAGGCATTACGTCACCGGAGTGCATGGAGTCGACGTCTCAGGGTCAGAGATGAAAACTAAATTACCCTCATTTACTGATAATGCTGCTGCTGTTCACGACGACTTAATGATTTGTGGCTCATGAGCAGGAAAGCTGCCCGATTGTGTCTCGACTTGAGTGGGGCTGTATTTTATGCTTATATTGTTTATTTTCATTTACTTTGTTAATTATTTTGTTCAATTTCTGTCATATTTGTGGTCATTTTATGGATGTTTTCTAAATTCTTTTTGAATTTTTCCTCATTTTAATGCATTCTTCTAATTTATTCTTCATTATTCTGTTGTTTTTATAATTCAATTTTGCTCATTTTTTCTTCAGTTTTGTTGATTTTCTTGATTATTTTGTTAATTTCTGCACAATTTGCTAATGTTTTGCTCAAGGGCGTAGGTTTGGTCTCCACATTGGTAGGGACGATATAACAGCATAAGCTGCATGTGCACTTTTTGCTGGGG
>JAQQAE010003060.1:0-20954 GCA_029823295.1 Pseudamia nigra | reverse complement strand
GGGGGGGTGCTGGAGCCTATCCCAGCTGACTTGAGCGAAGGCAGGGTACACCAAAATAAGTTGACTACTTTGCGGATTTCGCCTATCGCAGGTTATTTTTAAAACGTAACCCCCGCGATAAACGAGGGACCACTGTATGTAAAATGAGGGATGGGCATTTTAAATGACATTGAAGGTTGACTAATCAGGCCAATTAAAATCAATTAGTTATGATGTCATCATTAATGCGTGCCCTCCACCCAAACCAAAATAAAACATGACCACATAGGAGTAACTGGATGTGATACAGTTCGTAAATGTCATTATCTACAATCAGCGGTATAATGCATGTGACCATGTAAAAGAGATTAAATATTTTCATTATGTTAAATTTACAGAGCGCAGTTCATGAATGTGATTAATATCATGCTCTAATTTAGTAAATTTCATTAGGCCTGTTTACATTCAACTGTTCAGTTTAATAGGTGTAATTATGAGGGACAGATATGCTGAAATACAGAATAATCTCTGTGTTGATGTAGGTTTGGTCTGAAAATTGAGGGGAACAGTATAGTGAAGAAAATGAATAAACATTAACAAAATAATCAAAGTGAACAAAAGTGTATAAATGATCAAGAAAACAATAAAATAAATGACATAAGCAAAATAAGAAAATTTACTAGCAAAAATATACCAAATAATAAAAAACATCAACAGAAATTAAGGAAATAAGTAACAAAATGACACAAATGAAGAATATTAGCAAAATAAACAAGTGAATGAAACAAAATAAGTTACAGAATGAACTTAAAATAGGTCAATCGACTGAGTAACTGAAGACAATAAGGTAAGTAATAAATGAAATAACCAACAACATTAAGTACAATGAAAAATCACACTAAACTGAAATGAGTCCACATATAACATTTTGATGAATTCTATGTTTAAATGTAAGATAAAAACCTGTAGAACAACAAAGATGTGCCTTATTTTAACAGTACATCAAAATGAACAAAAGAAGCACTAAATCAAAATAAACAAAATCTGATCCAAGTCAATATAAATGAATAAAATAAACAAATATTGCATCAATGAACAAAACTGCCATTAAATATGTAAAGTGGAAGACAATTAAAGCTGCATATCATCTAAAGTGTTTCATTGAGGGGGACAAACCCCGTGAAATCTATACCTATGTTTAGACTTTCAGTCAGTCATTAAAATTTTGCGATGTAACCCTTGACGATAAGCACCTTTTTAATCACAGCTGTTCCCTTTAGTCATGGCAGTCATATCTGAATGAGGAGTCTCTGTTCGGCTGCCGAGACCGTCTCCTCCCATTCCTTCTGGTTTTTGGATTGTTGTCACTCGACTAGTGTGGGCTTTATATTTTCCTTGCAGGTTCACAGGCTGAGGCTTAACAGGTGAGGCTCGAAGTAACGTTTGCTGGGTACACCTAACTTCAAATGATGGAACCCGTCAGGGCTTGACTGGGATCCGACGCTGATTCAAGCCTCAAGATGACACTTTAGTCTGGATATTTTTAGCAACGTTGATGGAATGCGCCCCTCTGCTCCACATGTTTTTGAGAGTTCGGGATCTAAATAAACTGAACTCTTGGACTTTTGTAGACTCTTTTGGGGATATCGGGATTGTGGAGTTGTTTTGCATTTTGCGACTTATACTGTTTGTGGCGATCCCAACCATTTTACCTATCATTTTTCAGTTAATAATGCAGTAGCCCATATTTTGTTTCTTATGTCAGGACAAGCAGAGTTTCCAAGCTATATTAGTTGATTTTGTTTATCTTGATATTTATGGTGTATTTTAGAGTTGTAAGGAATTGAGTTTTTTGTTCCTTAGCAGGATAAATAATTTAATTGTACACTGCGACAGACACCTTTAACTATGGTCAGATCCACTCCTACCCTGTGAGAGCATAGTAACTTTACCTTATTGTTACATTGATACAAACTTGCTCCTAAAATCAAACCATGATTCCAGAGATGACACTGCTGGTTGGTTTCTCTTGAGCAAACTAACGTGCACAGAGTTCCGTTAATTATCATAAAGAAAAACAAGCGTGTCCACATGTTATGGTGAGAGTCCACTCTTAAAAATGGTAGTCGAGTATGTGCTTTGTTCCAACTTATTGATTAGTCACGTCAAAACTGACATTTTCAGTGTGCATTTGTAGCTTGGATGCTGTTATTGTCAGTAACAGACAAGATTGAAATTCTAGAGCATACTAACAAGACTATTACACAAGTATAATTGTACTCAGAAACTATATACTATAACTGATTTATCCTACTTAGTCCATTCTCCATGGTATGAAAACAAAAGGATAATATTGTAGAATTGGAAAACATACAAGTAGCTAATATAATGAGAGTAAGACATGGATATCACCAAGGTGTAATGGCAAATCAAAATCATGGTTCAGTACACTTGCGGGGGGAAATAGAACAAAAACAAAAAGACAGTTGTAGAAGTTTCAGCTTGCTCCAACCAGTCATGTGGCCTCTGATGCAGTCACTACAGCAACATATAAACAGTCAGGAAGAATTCAAGGGAACCCAAAATGTTCACGCATATCTGATCTGATATGCTGAAGCAAGGTAGAAGCTACAGAAGACTGAGATGTTAAAGCCCTAGAAGGGAACCAGATATTTTTTCTGTGCAGTTATGCAAGGTTTCCAAGGTGAAAATCACTTGTGATACTTGATATGCATGGATAATGGAGAAACTATGCTGGTGGGTATTAATCCACCATTTTTGCAAGTATATGTTCTTCCAATGTTTGTCTTTTTGTTCTTCTTTAATACCCAGGCATGCACTGAGTTCACCACCCATGTGATGAACCTGCTCCGGGAGCAGTCACGCACACGGCCTGTCACTCCACGGGAGATTGAGCGCATGGTGGCCATCATCCACCGCAAATTCAGTTCCATCCAGACCCAGCTCAAGCAAAGCACCTGTGAGGCAGTGATGATTCTGAGGTCCCGCTTCCTCGATGCCAGGTACAAGATTGCCTCAGACTATTGCTACAGATGTTGATCTGGAGTTATGGATATCTGGATGTGTATCGCAGTGTATTCCAAACCTTTCTGGGACCCATATTTAAAAATGACAAACCGTTATCGCCAAGTTTAGTCATACATTGTGCATAATTTGCAAAATTTGAACAGAAATTAACCTTCCTAATCATTTCATGGTCATTTCTACATGTGATGATAAATCACAACTTTGTTTTATGTGTGTTTTGTTAAAAATACAAAATGACTTCCCCTCAGAAGTAAAACACTCTGTGCACACCTTTCCATACTGGATTGACTGCCAGAATTAACAGTACACTGCACATGTTCAGTGCTGTGAAAAACGTGCTTTGTCTTCAATGTTCTTACTAGAAACACATTCTGGCCCGGCTTTTTTCAGAATAGATGGTATATACTGTTCACGTGATTAAAAACACATTTATCATATGTTTAAGGGAAGAAAACTCAGTTTTCATGCCTAATCTTGCAGCCTGAGACCAGTATTCTGCAGTGGGCTGTATCAACAGAAGCATCTTGAAACACTGTGAATGGCAGAATGTACTGTACAGTATGTATACTCCTGAGCAACTACTGCTCCACCACTGGGAATGGGTTTTTAGGGCACTTGGGTTTGTGTGTGTGCGATTCTGTGTTAAGGGAGGAGATAGAAGACAATGATCCAGATATCAAACTTGGCAGTGTGATTTGGGAAAACAGTTTTACTGTCACCTTACAATCTTTTATACACACTTGATGTATTTTGAGTACATATGGATAAAAGAGAAAAACTGTATAGAAAGAGGATGGGAACCTTGGTGCTCAGTTCACATCTAGAGATGACGTGGATGTGCTAATGTGAATAGATAGGGTCTGTTTTTCAGATGTCACTTATCTGTTGTGTGTCTCATCAGGCGCAAGAGGCGTAACTTCAGCAAACAGGCCACGGAGGTCCTGAATGAGTATTTCTACTCCCACCTGTCCAACCCTTACCCCAGTGAAGAAGCCAAAGAGGAACTCGCCAAGCAGTGTGGAATCACCGTTTCACAGGTAAAACAGTGGTCTGAAAATGTGAAAGAGCACAAAATGGTGTCTGGCTCTAAATTCAAGTTTAAGCCAAAAAAAACTATATATGAAGAAATTGAATAAAAATGTAATCATGTTTTCTTTCAGGTCTCCAACTGGTTTGGCAACAAGAGAATCCGCTACAAGAAAAACATTGGCAAGTTCCAAGAGGAGGCCAACCTCTATGCCATGAAGACAGCTTTGGGGGCAAGACAGGGTGACGATTCGCCGCACACTCCGAACTCCACAGGTACGACTACAAGACAGTTGTATTATTAGTTAAATCAATAGGTCTAGTTTGACTTGTTAGGTTATAAACATTCGATTCTACGATACAGCTTCCTATTTTAAGTTTCATGTTGCTTTAGAATGAGTATGTGTGTCTTGGTCTAGGGTCTGGGTCCTTCTCACTCTCGGGCTCAGCAGATTTGTTCCTTGGGGTCCCACCTGTGAATGGTGAGCAGTCAGCCTACCAAATGGGAGTGCAGGTAAATATTTAACACACACACAGCATTTAGGGCATAGTACGTAATCACTGTGTTCATTAAAATCTCCCTTTTTAAAATAATAAGTTGATGTTCAGTGACTTCAAGTCAGATGGGAAGAATCCATTTGTACCACTTTCCTCATAAACTCTAACTTGCTTCACGATAATTGTTAGATTCATATTTTTGTCAAAGTGTGTAACATTCTTGTATATGGTTATGTTCTGAACAACCCTACCAAGGTTGCTCACTTTTTCCTTACCAGACTGATTAAAACGCTAAATACCTTGACTTGTTGAACTCGTGATAAGGCTAATTACTGGTTTGAATTTTATTTTGACTTTTGTTCTTATTTACGCCAAAACTGTTTAATAGTAACAGGGTGGAGCTCAAAGAATAAGGCCAAAATTGTCTCTTAATGGCATTGGAGTAAATCTAAGAACCCATTAATCAAATGAACAATTATCATTCTAGTCAGGTGTTGTGCCTTAATGATATGTACAGTATTAACTTACACATTCACACAGTAGGCAGTTTGTTGACTGACAGATTTCTTTCTTGGCTTTGGTGGCCACAGCCTTACTACATATACATCTAGATTATAGTTTAGGGTTTTTTGTGAGAAATGCAAAGCTCTATACCAGTGTGACTGTTGCCATGGTGCTAACTCCACTCCCTTTTATGTGACCATTCTGGTAACTAATGTCAGAAACTCTGGGTTGACAAAAACCTGCACTTGTTGGGCCTTGCTGAAACAGGTAGTCACAAAGGATACTTTGTCTTTTGAAGCTGAATTCAGGGAGCAACATGTCAGAATTTGAAAATGCATGACTTTCTTTTGCAGCTCTCTCCCTCAGTCCAAATCAGAAGATGTTTAAATTTTTTTAATTCTACTGGCTTATGGGTATGTGTCTAACACACCTAAGCCTGTTCTCTGGTAGTGCTGAGCAAGTTCATACACTCACTGGCATCATGACATTTTTGGTTGATTAGACAGTTTTTTTTTTTTATATTTTTCCCACAAATCTTTGCAAAAGTGGAATTTCATTACCCTTGACCTTTAAAACAAATACAGGTCAAAACTACAGCCTGAGGCTGATATGACAGTCCATTCATTCAAGAATAGAAGGTGTGTACTTCTCAGCTCAGACATGTCACTAACATGGGAGTACACCTGTGTGTGCCATTCACAGATGGCTTGAGGAGTTACTGTCCCACTACATGTATGTTTAAAAAAACCTGAATATGTGTACCCTGCCTTCGCTCAAGTCAGCTGGGATAGGCTCCAGCACCCCCCCTCCCGACCCTCACGAGGATTAAGGGGTAGAAAATGGATGGATGGATGTTCATTATTTTAATAGATCAGTATTGTATGCAAGGTAATGGGTATGTTTATGCATGGAAGTGGCAATAATAGGCCATTATTAATTTTTGTTTCCAGTTATGTATAAAATAAAAACATTACTTTGAATAGCTTTTAGGCATGATTACCATGCAGTTGACAGACAATGTTGATTCTGGCATCGGTTGACAAGGTATGTTTGTAAATGGCAGGGGCACAGCACCCTACATGAATATATCTTGTATTATTTGAATAGCTTGGTATTGAATGCACAACAAGATTCAGGAAAACATTATTAATCCCTGAAAAGGCAATTTGTTTCCAGACGTCTAATCCATCAAGGTACGTTTATACACCAAGCCCAGTTTAATATAAAATGCAATGTTGTACTATATGTAGTGGGGGGGTCCCTGCTTCATCAGGCTGGGAGCCCTTGGCATGAAAATTTTTGATCCCTGGTGTCGGGAGTCTGGATTTCCTTTTTGACACTTGAATGTTATGATAATGGCTGACATAAGCAACATGTAAGCATAGATCCATCCTGACTTGTATCAACTCTTCAGGCTTCTGGTGGTGGCATATTTTGGGACCTTTTGTCTCAAATGTGCATTGTTTAAATGCCACAGCCTACATGAGTTCTGTTGATGGTCATGTCTGTTTATGACCTCAGTTTGCCATCCGTGGCTTGGAGGACCAACCCAGTACTAGCATAGATCACCTAATAAAGGTTCCAGTGAGTGTATCTTCACTGCTTTTAAGTTGCATCATAGTTTATATAAACCTCAAAACCCTAAATAAAATGACTTTTCAAAAATTCCACACTGCCTGATACCTTTGTTTTTGCCTTTGTCATATCTCAGGCTAACGGGAGCTGGCAGGGTCGAAACTCACCCCCCGGCACCTCACCCCACAGTGACCATTCGGACAACTCTGACTGATGCCCCCCCCTTCGGCTCCACTGGCATAGAACGACAGCGACAGAAAGATTGATGATAGAAAAGACAGAAAAGAATGATATCACACTTCCACCACTTTGGCTGCAGTTTGTTTTTTTGTATGTAATTTCTGTTTGGTTGTTTTAAAGATGGATGTTTTTTCTTAACACTCAACATTGGTTATTATTATATGTTTATATGATTTTTAGCGTGAGTGCACGAATGGTAGTGGTTAAAAATGTGTGTTTGTGTGTGTGTGTGTTGTGCGCATGCAGGTGTGGTTTTATTATTGGGGTTGGGAGGTTTGTTTTCCACTAATTTTGACATGTTACTGAAATTTGTGATCGTGGATGAGAAGGGTAACGGGCAGCCGGGGGGCTGCGTCATTATTGTTTTCGCACACTATATCATCATCATTATTAATATTATTGCTGTTTTATTATTAGTGCTCTAAGTATTCTATGGTTTTCATTTTAACAGCTCAGAAAGAGAGAATGCATTTAGTGAATGAGAGGGCAATAGAGAAAAATCCAAAGATTTTGTGTGTTTGTTTCTCTTGTTTTTTTTTTTTAATGGTTTGAATGAGTATATCAACAGTGCTGTCTTTTTTCTGTACAGTGAAACACCTGTATTCTCTCTACCTCTTTTACAATAAAGACTCTCTGTATTCACAAGCACCTTGTAATCTGTCCAGGTGGATGAAAATAGGTCAGTAGTTAGACTTTAACATACACACGACATTGAAATGTTGCAGTAAATCCTATTTAATCCTTAATAAATGTCAAATCTCACTACACCCAGAAAAGGATGCATTTGAAGTGCATGCAAAATTTCCATCCATTTAGAAGTAGAGGACTTTAAGTAGAGTTTATGTACAACACAAATCCAGTTCTGAAAGAACAAGCTTCTTTGTTGAGTCGTCTGTTTTACAGATGACTACACTCCCCAAGTTATTTTATGCAATAGATAAATTAAATATGAATGTATACATGAGCCCACTTTATGTTTTCTAAATAATGGGAAGCTTTAAATCCTTTTGAACAATTAATAGTTTACTAGATAACCTGTTAGAACACAACTAGAGCAAACCAAAATTAAAAAACAATTTCAACAGGTGAAAATGAAAATAAATAATAACTAAATTAATGATTTTTTTAAAAAAATCCCTTTTAGTATAGTTACAATATATTCAAGCAAGGCCACAGCTTTCTTTTGATCATGGGGGATAGGAAGGGATATCTGTGAACCCCCCTGTTTCTGGTAATACATTAACCTGTGCTTTTCACACATAAGATTATAAAAGAAATAAAAATGGGCAAAAGTAATCAAGACAATGAACAACACGAACGAATGAATGAAGTTAAAATGGGTAACACATCGAGAAATTGAAGAAAATAAAGAAGAAAATGACAAAGTTACCAACAGCATAAAATTAAACTAAGCAGCAAATGAGGAAAAAATGGGAATTTACTGACAACATTAACTGCCTGGCAAATAAATAAATAAATAACCATCTGGATTGAACTACGAGCCTCCCATTGGATCATTACTGCATGTGTGATTATGTTTCAGCTGGAAACAAGTTATTTAACCCTCACTGATGCCGTGAGTAGCTTCTGATTTCTTAAACAACCACGTCAAAGGCACATCCTGTGTTCATGGAAAAGATGTTGATCTTTTTCAGAAGAGTCAAATTATAGGCATCAGTTGACTACCTGAATATACTGAATGACCAGGTTATTCCTTGTAGAAGTTTATGGAAATGATGCCACAGTAAATGTGTGCTGCAATCGAAGCTAAGGTGGTCCGACAAAATGTCAGATTGTGAATGTGTGACTTTTTGGCAGGCAGTGTTATTAAATTTCTTCCCTTTATGAAGTAAATTATTCCACATATAACATGTTAGTGTATATACGCTTAGATGTAAGATTAATGAGTCAAGATTTAAATTACTTTAAGGTTATTTGTTTAGTTTAATCTGTCAAGCACTACATCAATCAAAATGACCAAGAAAATGAGTAATAATTGACAAAATAATCATAAAATAACTTAAAAGCCGGCAAAATGATCATAAAATGACTCAAAAACTGACAAAATGGTCATAAAATTAGCAATAATGAACAGTGTAATTAAGGAAATTGGCAAAAATGAGCAAATCAATCAAGAAAATGAATAGTAACTGACAAAATTATCAAGAAAGTTAATAAAAATTAACAAAATAATTATGAAAATTTGTAATAAGAAACAGAATACTCAAAAAATCAACACAAGTAAAACAAGTCACCAAGCAAATGTACAGAAATAACCCTAATAACTAGGAAAATGATTAAAAAAAACAAGCAACAGAAAAAAATAAGAAAGTGACTGAAAATGAACAAAAATATCAATAAAATGATAAATACAATGGGAAAAATGAAGCAACACCATGAACAAAAATATACCAAATACATAAAAATGAATGAGGATCAAGAAAATAAGCAACAAAATAATCAAGAAAATAAACAAATGGCAAAATAATGAATGAAATGAAATAAGCAACAAAATGAACTTACATGGGTAAAACACCAAAGTGATGAAAATAAAGGAAATAATAACAACATGAAGTAAAATGAGAATTCACACCAAACTGACGTAATAGACACAAAAAATGCAAACAGATGCAAACATAGTCATCTCAAAAGTATATGCTGAAAAAGATGTGACTGGGTGATTATGATATATGACAATTTGTGATGATTCTGATGGAGCTTGTTTGGAAAATGAATGGATTTATGTGAATGTTTATAGGTGTCACTGTGCTTTATGGTGGATTTGGGGCTGGACTTATGCATGGTTTACTTTTTAAATTATATATACTGTAGATTAGTTTTCTATTGTGAATTTCATAGGGAAACTATCTAGTGACTAACTTTTTTACAATGCGTCTTTTTTCTGATGAGATTTTTTTGGTGCATTGTCCCTGTTAAATATACTAAAGTAATATCTGGTACAAGAGCATCATCCAGGACAGGTTTGATCCTTGAGAATCAACAGTTCACGTGCAAAAATTATAATTCAATGAAAAGATATGAAGGCACCAAAATATCATAAAATATCAATATTTTTAATCCTTTAATCCTGTTCGGAGCAATAAATCTATTCCAAACTAATTAATAAATTGTAGGAAAACACAATCTACAAGAATCAAGTATGAGTACAACAAAATGAAAACCTGCCTTTTGAATTTTAGGTTAAACATTCTCAAAAAAAAAAGTCACACCACTGTTATCTTGTATTGAAACGTATATGTTTCTGTGTCCATTTGTGCCACGGGTTCATTAGTGCACCAGAACCAGAACCAGAACCCTCAGGCCAACAACGAGCCTTCACAGACATCTGTCTCACGAGCATCATCGTATAAAGCAGGGATGTGTTTATTACGCATCGTTTTCCTTCAGACTTCCTTTCTCTTTATTAACACGCGTCAAATCGTGGCGAGTGGCAACACCTTTTCCTTCACACTCTGCATGCGCCTTTGATTTGTTAGGCAGTCCACGGGTGGGTTGCGTGCACGTTGCCTTCACACCTAAGTGTCCATTACACCCCACGCGTGTCATCTGGGCCTGTCCCGTGTTGGTGCGTCTTTTAACACCACGAAGCTGCTCGACAACTGCACGTGAAAACCTTTTGATGCTGAGAGGACACCGTGGGAAAGAGCAGAGACAACACGCAGACGCCCAGAGGCTCTTCCAACGAGCATGCAGTGTCCGGGTGACACAGGTGACACCCTGCAGCCTGGTGTGAAGGAAAATGTGTGGGCACACGCCATCAAAGAACACGTGTTCAGAAATACGAAGGTTGGGTGGCATATTTTAGCGCTTAACACACTCTTCCGTAATTAAAAAATGGTGTTCACGAACCAAATGCTGGATGGATGGATGGAACCAAACGCCAAAGCTATTTGGGAAAGTACAACAACATCATGACTCATGCTGCGACTACTTTTACCTCTGTCTCACGCTTTAGTGCGCTAATCTGCAGCACAGATGGACAAACGTGACGCACAAACGGCTCCAAGTGCTGATCACAAGGAAACAGCAACACAGATTCAAGCAACTCTCTCTTTATTCTAATCTAGTTCACACTAATAACTTACAGTGTATAATAAATATTTCATGGTCATTTACATTTAGACCTTAGTTGCTCAAGGTTTAGTGAGTCTCTTGGAATAGAACAGTTTAAAACCTCTGTATTTGTGCCATGGGTTTCTTTAGAAATGCGCAACACATTGCAGCGTATAATGTCTATGCAGAAGGTGTCTTAACAGTTTAGTGTCTTCAAGAACAAATAACACAAAAGCAAAAAAGGGGAAAAAGCAAGTATAATCAAATATCAAGTCGTAACAAGAAAATATAAAAATAAGTATTTACGCATCGACTTTAACGTGTGCGTAAAACCAAAAAATGACGTTATTATCTCACATTTCACCTTAGACAATATCAAGTCGTATCAAGAAAATCTAAAGATGTTTTACGCGTAGACTTTAACGTGTGCGTAAAACCAAATAAAGTACAATGTTACAATCTCACATTTCACCTGAGGTAAGGTGGAATTCGTTGCCGTTGTCATTGCTCATGTTGTTAATGAAAAGCGTAATAATGTGGTTTTATGCAGGGCCTTGCACAGGATTTTACGCAAGCATAAACCTGAATCCCACGTGTTTCTCCTCAAGTTAATATTTTGTTATGGTTTACTTAGATGTCATGTGAAACCTTAAAAAGACGGTTTTACGCACGGGCTTTAATACTGCATGGGTAAAACCAAATGAAGAACAATGTTTCAATCTCGGATTCCACGTGCAACAACTCATCGCCGGTATTATTCGTTGTTGTTGTTCTCAACTTAAAAGTCATGTCCTTAATGAAAAACTTGAGTGCGCAAAGTCCGTGTGTAAAAGGAAGTTTTACGCACGGCCTTACGTGTAAAAGTCTCTTTGACATTTTGAGTATTCATTTCATTTTTAGGCCAATATACCAAAATATCCAAATTACTTTCATAAACATACAATAAAACGTACATAAAAGAGAATGGCGCAAAATGTCTGGGCCTCCTCTTTGTCCTGCCGTGCGGTGGTGGGGGCGCTTGATCCCGCGGTGAGGGAGGAGGAGCCACAGGGCGGAGGGGGATTAAAGGAGCGGCCCGGGACGACTTTCTCACTCAAGCCAAGACTTTAGGGGAGGACTGTTGTTTTTTGATCTCGTCACTGGATAGAGATAGAACACATCAGACCATTGGTTATTATGAAGTTGTTGAAGGGAGCAGAGGATGCGCCTCAAGACAGACGGGTAAATTAAAAACTACTTATTTACTGGGAGACAAAAAATATAATACTGTTTATTTTTTGTTTTCCATTGTAGTCAGACTGCTTTATACTCTGTGCATTTCTTTTGCAGTTCAAAAAGTCGCAAGTAGAGAAGCGTCGGAGGGAGCGAATAAACCGCAGTCTGGAGCGTTTGAGGACAATGTTGCTTCAGGAGCCACAGCAGGTAAAAGCACAGTAATTGTTTTTCTCAATAGTCGAATTTTCCAAGATTTCATCAAACATTTGAAAAGTCAATTTTGGGCTGATTATATGCTAAAAACAGTAGGGGAAGTTATTTACACGGGGCAAGGACTCTTACTGATATGGATGTTTTGTTGCAGAGTGGAATTCAGCACAGAGTGGAGAAAGCTGAAATCCTGGAGCACACGGTCCTCTTTCTGCAGAAATCTGCTAAAGAAGACAAAATGAAACCAGACGACGGAGGTCACAAGCATTCCTTTCAAGACGGCTTCTCGGCGTGTCTACAGAGAGCCGGTCACTTCCTGGGGCCTGAAGGCAAAGGTCTGTGGCTCGGACCGGCGCTGGACGCCACATTCGCTTCACGACTCGCCAGCTTGGACTCTGAAGCCTCTCAAAAGTCGTCGGGGACCTCCGGTTCCCTGGCTCACACGAAGTCACTTCTCCGGATGCTGAGACTCAAATCCAAACCCAGACCTCCAGGACACACTGCAGGGACGAAGACTTCACTTCATCCATACCGACTTTGTCTTCCTCAGGGGCATCCCAGAGTTCCACAGCAGCCTCAGACACAGAACCAGCTGCCGGTGGACAGCCAGTCTCAGAGTCTCCTATCACACCGCTTGTGGAGACCCTGGCCCTGATCACCAACCTCAAACCGAACTTTAAAAGACTCCGTTACAATTCACTGTGTATTGTTTCAGAAAACATTTTGCATTATAACCTTGTGAAAATAACCTGTGATCACTGACAACAGTAGCAAATCCCACCTGACTAAAGTTGTAAATAATGTAAACAACTCATTTGTACATGTGCTGTATGTGTAACAGGGTTGATTCCCTCTTGTTTAACGCTTCTGAATGAGCTCAATCAGGCACGGACTCGCACACATTGGGACTGGATCACGTGTCCGAGCCGAGCGGAACCGGGCCGTGCCGGGTGGCTGAGTGCTGCTGTGCTGCACAGCCATTAGAGGTGAGTATCACACAGATGAGCTCCGTCAGGATCGAAAACCTCCGTGTCACGTGTTGCCTCTGTTGATCTCTCTACGTGTTTGTTTGTTTGTTTGTTTGTTTGTTTGTTTGAGCACCATAAACATAAAAAGCGATTAAAAAACCCAAAAAACCCAGCAGTGCAGTGTGTGGGTCTACTGAAGTGGATCATGATCGAGTGTCCATCTGTCACATTTCAGGTACCAGACCTCAGCTTTGAGGGTGTGAGGGCCCCACGCAGCCCCCACGCAGCGCCTTCACCCCGTCCCTCGGTGCCTGCTGGCATCATACTGTACAGTATCTCCTTTTAATATCTTGTCTATTTTGCACATTAATTTATTCTTGTCTCCCTATGGCGAGTCATATTCTTTTTATATCAATGGTAATTAAAAAAAAGCTTTGAAAAATCATGCTCGTGCGTCAGTGTGTTTGTTGCCTTTTTTAGTGCAGTCACGTGGCCTCGTACAGATTGACGTGTTTGAAGTGAGATCTTATGGTCACATGTCACACCTGAACCATGTCTATAAAAGTGTCTATAAAATGTTGGACTTTGAATAAAGGAGCCTGATCTGGGTCGCGTGCCAGGTTTCATATCTTAAAATGAGAGGATGTGAAAATAATAGTGAACTGACCTATTAAAAGGCGAATATTATAAGACTTGAAATACAATGCATTACAAGTCATGCAAGTGAATAAAGTAAAGCACTAACTTACAAAGACGAACCAAATAACCAGGAAAATGAGGAGGAAAAAAATGTGCAGGAAATTAAAATTTTACCAAAAAATGAAGAAAGTGAACGAAAACGAACAAAATCTATTATAAACAAAACGATACATTTAACAAAACGAGAAAAATGACCAGAAAAATGAACAAAAGGAGGCAAATGATTTTTTTAATGAAAAAAAAAGCATCGAACTGAGCAAAAATAATCAAGAAAAGACAATGAACAGGCGGGATTTTTACAGACAAAAAAAAAAAGCTGCAAATAATGTGAAGCAGTGTAAACGCACATTTTACTCATATTGAGAAGGACGAACAGAAAAGGTCTATTCATAGGTTCTTCAGTTTCTTTATCTTCACTCTATGTTTTCTCCTGAACTTACACAGTGTTAATGTCAAACAGCTTAAATGCAGGCTCACATTTCCACATTGACGTGTGACTGACACACCTGATATTCTAATGAGCTCATTTAACACCTGACGGGAAAAATGCACGATGTTTAGAGGAGAAACACCAGAAATTACCTGTTTTATTCAGAAACCTGCTAAAAAAATAGGAATATTGCTTATTTTACATTGTCATTATGTTTCTTTCAAGCGCTCACCTTCATGAAAACTTCGCACATTATGTCAAACACTTTAACCCTGCGGAGTCATTTACACGTGTGTAAGCGTGCGTGGGAACCTGGAAGCCCACGAGCCTTCACATACACACTTCTTTTCACGATGTACTAATTCTACCAGATAATAAAAGTGCCAGTACCGCTTTGCTGTCACTTTCCCACGAGAAACACTAAGATGACTGCATGCTGAGTCATGTCTGTCTGCATCTGCTGTGTTTTGAACTGGAATGTTTAATACGCAGGTCAATGCAGAAGGTCATTTATCACACATCACTACATTTGATGGCAAACCTCCGCCAATGTCAAACCTCCTCTATGTCAACATATGATCTATTTTTTTTTAATTCGAGAAAAAGTAAAAAAAATGGAGAAAAAATCTTGTCCATGAAAAACACGTGCTGACAAAGTATAGGAAAAAATGATCTGGACATATTGGTCATTTAAAATAATCAAGAAAAGGGGAACCTGCAGCCATAATAATTCATATCATGATATGATATCAGGAGATTGACAGCTGTTCTGTAGATAAATTGCTGAATCAGAGATGATTAAAGACGTGCAGGAGAAGGTTGAAAACAAATGGTGTGTGAGCAGCTGTTGCAACATGACGGAAAAATTCCTCACTGCGCTCAAAGCGACACGTCAGAAGATTCTAAACAATGTACTTTTCCACATTAAAACGCTGAGCTTGTTTCCAAAATGATAAAACAGTGAACATGCATGAATGGTTCGGTGTTTTCTACTTGTCGTGATATGAATAAATTCGATCAATCTAATCAGTGTTTGTAATAAGAAGCTAAAGAATGTGTGGTGAAATAAGACACGCGTAAAAGTTTTCGTGGCTGACTCGAGTGGAATCTGAGGGATTCTCTGTTCTACACACAAAGCCTTTAATTCGGCTCTTCCTTTGTCTTTCTGGTGAATTTGTGCATCACTTGACAATAAAAAACACAAAACGTCACAACAGCAATGCTGTCGAAGTTAGTTCTTTTTAATGACGTCAGTTCTATTCATTTGTTATTGGCGCGTGCATGCTTTTACCCCGTGGTCACGTGACGCACGTGGAAGACAACCTGAAAGTTGTGCGATTTTAGGCCAATAAGTAAAAACGAGCTCTCAGTTAATTTGTCTTCTTCTACATTTCCTTTACAAGTAAACAAAGCCAGTGATGATGCAGTTTAATAATGCATTTTGCCGGACGGATGTTGTGGAGGTGTGACATGTCCCGTGTCACTGTGGGTGCGTGGAGCAGGAGATTTCGCGTTAAAACTGATGCGTCATTTGCGCATCGCTTCTAAGCGGCTCCTATTTGCGGCATCTATCAGCCACATAAAAGAAACAAACCGCGGCGGATGAGTTGAAAACCACCACTTTATGCACGCGTTACAGGTTTTAACCATCAAATATTTGGTGTTAAATCTGAGTTGTGCTTCCCGGTAGGACAAAATAAATCCGAACTGTTTTTGGAAACACGGGGCAGCTTGAGTTAAAAGCTAAAACGTTTCGGGCAGACGTGGGGCTTCGACCGACGAAAAGCCTGTCTCCTTTTCTTCAAACGTGTGCAATTTCACTCCAACTGTTTCTCGTGGGAAAATTGAGCAGGTAGCCGTGTTCACACCTTATATTACCTGTCAAAGCTCATACATAATCACAACGTCCTGGAGTAAAGGAAGCTGCAACAATTACACCCGTGTGTGAAAAGCCAACGGCTGCTGCCAGTAAAATATCATTTCAACATCATCTGCCAGTATTTGTGAACCCGGGTTCATCTAGAGTTGGAAAGTAAAACAAATGTTTGACCAATCCTCTGTATGAACATATGTGTATATATGAACTAAGAAGCAAAATTTAATGTAACTCGTTACATGAAACAAAGGAGTAAAAAAGGAGCACGCGTTTGTGTCGTAAAATTATTGTATTTGTTCTCTTGAAAATTTGATCCTAATTTTCACACTCATTGTGCGGAAATAAAGCAAGTAAATAAATCTGCCCCTTTATGTCAGAACTGGAGGAGTGTCTGGAATGTGGTGTGAGTTCCATGCCTTAACTGCATAAAGGCTTTAAGAAAAGCCCCGCCATTTGGTTTGGAGTCTATTACTCATTCAGTACACACAATAATCAACAAGTACAATACACCTGTACCTTAGAAGTAATCAGATCCTTTATAAAAGGTTGCTTTCCACCAGTGTGTTCACATGGACATTTTTGGAGGTTGGTGCGTAAAGGAACGTTTACGCACCATCCGGATGAGGATGCAGATTCTGGATCATTCGTTCACTTTCTGTAACATTGCGATATAAGGTCATTTCCACATTTTTGCTAATATTATCAAAAATATTGCATCAATCACTTCTGGTATCGAATGGTTCCATCCTTGGCCCATGGCTACATCTGGTGAAAATTTCATCAAAATGCGTCCAGGAGTTTTTGTGTCATCCTGCTGACACATTAACAAGCTAACATGGTCAAAAAATAACACTGTAGGCGAACAACAGCCTTGGCGGAGGAATAGCCTCTAGTTATACACGTGATGTGCGCTCACACAGCTCTGAACAGGACTGAGGCGCACATGCGACTGTACATATAGGAAAACTTAAATAAAAACTTATATACAAAACAAAACACAACTTATATACAATTTTACTGACTGTGTGGCTTATGAAACCTTTTGGGTCACATACAGACTTCTACTCGATTAACATTATATAAGAGGCCGCAGGAAAAGAGATTTATATATATATATGTATATCCCTCCGAGCTGGGGCCGGGATCCTGAACGCGTCACATCACTCAAACAGTGTTTAGGTGTGAAACTTGGCCTGGGGCGGCACGGATTGACAATGTGTGTGTGTAATAAAAGCCCTAATAAAAGAACAAAAGAACCAAACCTTTTGTGAGATGTCCTGTCTCCCTCTGTGAGCACGCGTTTCTACTGTTCCCATCAAAATAACGAGGTGTGAACGCGCTCCCGCCGGCGCCGGCGCGTGTTCTGCCGGAGGTTTGTTATTTCCCTCACGTAAGGAAATGAGCCTCACACGTGGAGCCTTTGACACATTGAGGCGCGTGGCGCTCACCTTAAACTGGACATCTGCTCGTGCCCACGGAGCAACGGGCTGTGTGAAATAACAAAAGTCAGATGAGACGGAAAATCAAAACTATGACGCTGTGTTATGTCTTATATTATACAAGCGACGACAGAAAGAAAGGAATCTGATTAGTGGTCTGTTCACATCCATAAGACAAAACATTCTTAAGCTCATTCATCATCTTCATCATTTCAGTAACTTTGCAAACACAGAGGTTATTCTACCTCTGACCCTCAACATGCTTTTTTGTTTAATTGAATCATCTTAAATACTCTCCCATAAAATTCTGCATTGTATTTCTGATTATGAGAAGCAACAGTGTTTAGATATGTGCAGAGATTTCAGCTGCACAGACAGACTTGGACTCCCAGGTTTCTATGAATTAGTATTTTTTAACAGAAGCAGAAAACGATGATCAACAAGAACAGATTGTAAACATAACTGGAATGATGGAGGACTCGTGAGATCAGAATTAGAAATACTTTATTAATCCCAGAGGAAATTGTTTGGTCACAGTTGTTCCATGCCAGAATACAGAATACAAGGCAAGTAAGGGAAGAAAGCACCAAAATATTATATAACGAAAAAAATAGGAATGACCAAAGTATTATATTACAAAGATAGTACTGTATTATATCACGAGATACCTCTAGAATAATATATTAATAGACAACCAAACTGAAAATAGAATATTGAAATGTAATATATAAAAACTTGAAAATTGAAATTCCATCTTAAAACAGGAACAGGATAATGAATATTGAAACAGTAATGTGCACGATATGCACCAGACAAGATACAACCATAAGTACTGTATGTGTCCAATGTGTCAGATTAGGCCTAATATATCTTTTTACCATCAGTTTTCATCCATAGTTTTTCTTGGTCTGTTCATCATCTGGTTGTTTTCCAGTTAAATCCAAGTTCTCACTGTATCATGAGTTTGGTCATGTCTGCTCAGAGGGAAGTGCTGTAAGGAAGTCCTGGTCAGAAGGTGTTAAGTGATGAGAGGATGTAGCCTTCATTTCCTTGAAGCAGCAGAATTGTGTGACATTAACACTTGAACTAACACATGGCTGGTTCAGATCCTCTTGAGTCAACAGCAGAAAACATATCAGAGGTGAAGTAAAACATTATCAAGTAGATCGAAGACTAAAAATGTAAAAGCATTCACTTTTACATTACAGTCCGGACAAGTATCTCTTGATGACTCAGTGAATATTGTGTCACATGAGTGGTTCCCCTCTGTTTTTTTTCTAAATTATGAAGTGGTGTCAAGGCACATAAGCACTTCTGTCAAGAAGAGGAACAATGTGGAAAAGACACAGAATAAAAAGAAACCACATTTAGAAAAACAAACTACGTAAGTAAAAACTGTTGTGAAACAGGAAGAAACGTCAGCAGTACAATTCCACTGTGAAGAACGTAAGTGACCAGTTAATCAGTCCAGCTGTCGTTTGGCTTCCTGTTTTCTGAGGTTCTATAGAAGGATGCTTGTGATGAACAATGATGCATTCCAAATTTGCTGCTGTGATGGACTCTGGTTTTCTATAACTTCACAAAAAGCTGAGTTTCTGTGTAAAATATACATTTAATGAGATGATTTGTAAAACAAAACATCATACACTGACTAAAACTTCCAGTGCATCACTCTCAGGTTTCAGATATTTTGAGCCCACTGAGCCAAATCATGAATTTGAGTTGTGACACACGGAATATACCTTGAAACCTCTTGTTCTCTTTGTTTTGCTGTGTGGGTATGTTGTCCCACTAGACTGCACATTCCTAGAATTATAACATGCTAATGAAATTGAGTAGCTCCAACTGACCAATCCTTCTAAAACTTTGTCATTAAATAGCTGTACCAATGGCGAGTTTTAATATTCATTTGCATTGTTTGGGTGCAACGTTTGTTCCTGAAACAACTAAGTCAAATTCAGCGAGAATGAGGCATTGGTATGCTGACTGGTGGAATGACACAAAGACGTGTTGCCGGGGCCTTGGGTGTCCACGTGTCGACCATTTCACGTCTTTGGAGGTGGTATAATGACACAGGGTGCACTAACGACCACATGCTCCCAGGCCACGTGTCACCACCCCCCAGCAGGACTGGAATTATCGTCTGCAGTAGAATGAGTCTGCAGTTGTGACTAATTCCTTTTTCATTTGTAATGCTATTACACTGCATTTGAATTAAAATTTCATATCTGATACATGTTGTCAATAAAAACCACTTCAATTGGGTATAATGTACATAAACCTGAATGTTGTGTTGGAAGTTTTAGTCAGTGTATATGGCTGAAAACAGCACAAAGACAACATATCACACGTATCAAACTGAGAAATGTCATTGTTTTTTGAAAATCATATGTTCATTTTGAACTAGATAGATAGATAGATAGATAGATCGATCGATCGATCTAGGCCCAAACTCACTTAAGATGGATTGAGGTTAACTAGAAAACTGTCGTATGGTCTGGAAATCCATTGGAAATCATATGTGCTAAAGATGAGTGCGACCATCCAGCTTGTTATCAGCGCTCAGTTCAAAAGCCAGCGTCTATGATGGTATGGGGGTACATTTGTGCCCAGAGCACAGGTAACTTGCACATTTGTGTAGGCAACATCAATGCTGAACAATATATACAGGGTTGGGAGCAATACTGGATTGAAACAGGAAAAGCCTTCTTTGTTTCAATGAGGCAATTCCAGACTACAGAGGTGCTTGAGAATTTGTGGACCCCTTGGATCTTTCCATATTTTTGCATAAATATAACCTAAAACATCATCGGATCTTTACACAAGTCATGAGAATCGATGAGGAGAACCCTGTTACACCAATTAAACAAACATATTTTAGCTGGTCAAAGAAAATGAACCAATACTGTCAGCAGCAAAATTAAGTGAACCTGTCTTGTCACTACCTGATTTGTCCCCCATATACAACAGTAACTGTAAATAAGCACGTCTGGTAAATGTTGATCAGTCCTGAACATCAGCCCACAGACATTTAGCTTATTCCTCCAATGGACTAAATAAGTAGAAATATTAAAGATATCACAAGCAGACCATTTAAATTCTTCTTCTTCTTCTTTTCCTTTCGGCTGTTCCCTTCAGGGGTCGCCACAGCGAATCATCTGCCTCCATCTCAC
>JAQQAE010003059.1:7835-20958 GCA_029823295.1 Pseudamia nigra | reverse complement strand
TTATAAGGCGCAGTGTCATATTTGGACAAAATAGACGGCGTTTAGGTGCGCCTTATAGTGCGGAAAATACGGTAGAGATATTTTAGCGTCAGAAAACTTGTAGGATTTTTTACAGCTTCTGGACTGATATGTTTTCTTGAAGATGTTTTGCCACTCATCCTTGTGGCTTCTTAAGTTCTAAATTCATCACATGGGAAGATCCAGAATTTAAACTCTGAGTCTCAGGGCTCTGAAGATATAATATTGAATGTACTTTAATCAACTTACATTTGGCTGTGTTGTATATTATCTGCTGGGGTGCCTCCTTGTGTTATTTTGTCTCTCAGATTAATGACTTCCCTACATTGATGTCCTGGCGAGGTGTCTATTAGATTCATAACGTGCTTGCATAGCTACGCATCTCAACAGAACATATACAAACACAGTTATTGTCATGACAGGTCATCCCGACCCAGGACATGTCTGGGGGTAATGACTGGAATCAGATGGTGCAGTAGGGAAGTCTGATCAACACTTATGGGAGGGCAATAAGTTAAATGTACACTGCAGCTCTCATTCAGGGCTCATTTTTGATGCTGCGCTCGCATGTCATCCTCTTGAGTCCTCAGCCTGAGAGTCACTGGGGAGGGGTGTGAATGGGCTTCCACCTGCTTGGAAAAAGATCTAAGGACTGAGGCTGTCCACACGGAAACAGGTTTAGGTGTATCTGCATAAGTTCTTTATCATATAGGAGCTGGCATTTTGGGATACCTATTTTAGCACCACACCTAGCCAACAACAGCGGTGACAGTGGAGTACAGTGTTGTTTGTACTGCAGAAGCTACTGAGCTTGATATGGCTTTAACAGCAAAATGTTCTACTCCCGTACTGCCACCATGAGTAACAAGTGGACATGGAGAACAGCATGCAACACGTGTTCTTAGCTGTTAGTTTACATTAGCTGCATGCTCATGCTCAACATGGAATTGACCAGCTGGACCTCAATGAAATTGACACGCAGGAGACTGGTTGGGGGGAACCCCAGGTCCTCTGAGGACAGTGGCTGCTGGACATGTGAGGATCCGTGGACAGTTTTTGGGCTGCTGTCCACTGGGGATGTGATGGATATTTTATCTGTTCGGAACCATGATAACAGGATTTATGCTGATTGGCCTGGGTTTTTTCCTGGTTATTGACACAGAAGAACAGACAGAGCTGTTCAGAGCCCAGTAAGCTTTGACTCCAATTATGCAGTTGGGAAGAGAATCTCGCAGCATGACATGGACGATTTCTGAGTTAAATCGAAAGACAGGGTAACAACACAGAGGTGCTGGGGTCTCTTCACAGAAATGGTCTTGAAAATATATAAACAAAAATAAATAAAACAAAAATTGTATATAAAATTGTATATAAAAATTGTATATAAATATATACAAAAATATATAAAATTGGAGTATTGAGGAGATTAAATTCTTTTTCTGCCTCTGAAAGTGACCGGCTTAGCTTTGTTTGTCTTTCGCATCCCTCGTGGCCTTGGACAGGTGACTCCCGGGGGAGTGGATGCTGTCGAGAATGTGCTGCTGCTTATCCCCCACTTTTTCATAAACATACTGATAGGAAGCAGGATGAACTTTCTGAAGGACAGATTTGCCGCCAGGGTGAGGCATCATGGCACTGAACATCTGACGAGTGCACTGGGGAGAGGATGCTTGACTGACATAAAGGTGAACTTTTCTATGGACACGTGGCCATGATGACCACCATGGAACTTAACATCTGGACAATTTGCACTGAGGAAGGATTCTTGACTTTCTATTGGAACTGATAACACGCAATGCATCCATTGATCATATGCACATTTTATATACACACCCCAACTCCCTCTGACCTTGCTTTGTTAATGTGAAGAAACAGTGAAACTGTTGTCTGCTAAATGTGCAATAAGAGGGTCTTTTTCTATGTTTCCATAATTTACTCACTTCTGAGCTCAATTCTGGAAACTGTGCTTTTTTCTCTCTCTTCCTAGTGTATCATACCCCCCCCCCCACTTTTCCCCCAACTGTATGAGGCGCCTGTCGGCTGCCGCGTCATTTTGGAGCGCTTCAACATGAGCACACCTTAATGTCAAGTAAAATCCTTATGTGTATGCATGCTTGGCAATAAAGTCTGATTCTGATTCTGCTCCACGTCGTCTTCTCTTTTGGTTCATTTGTGTGGCAGCGTTATGGCACCACTTACAGGCCTGGCATGTATACTTCAGCATTTTCAGTTGCCCATGTGGACATGCATTTCCTGAGACGATGCCATCTTTACGGAAATTGTTTAAAACTGCAAAGAAAAATACCATTTTCGTTTCCAGGTGGACAAGGCTTGAGTAGCAGATAGGTAACAGATTGTGTCTCAAGCCACTTCATCTGTTCAAGGGAAGGTTGCTCCAGGTTGATTAAAAATTGCCTCCTCGACACCTCTGTCAAACCATCCGTCTTCCCTAGCCAGAATCTCAATGTTACTGTCTTCAAAGGAGTGTCCATTGTCCTTCAGATGCAGGTAGACTACAGAGTCCTGTCCTGAGGAAATGGCTCTCCTGTTTTGAGCTGTTCGCTTGTGAAGCAGCTCTTTAGTTTCCCCAATGTACAGATCTGAGTATATTTGGTACCATTGGACTGCATACACTACATTATCAATCTTGTGTCTGGGCATTTTATCCTTTGGGTGGACAAGTTTCTGCCTCAGTGTGTTACTTGGCTTGAAATGTACAGGGATGTGGTGGTTAAAAATCCTCCTCGGGTCTTTCAAAATGCCTGCAACATACCAAATGACAATGTCTCTCCTTTTGTTCTGTTCATCTTTTTTCTTGCTTTCTGTTGTTTTCTTCTTGGATTCTTCTTGGCTGTTTTTTAATGAAAGTCTGGTTGGGGTAACTGAAAGTTCTGAGGGCTTTCTTGATGTGTTTTTGTTCTTTCTCTTGGCCCTGTGGGGACATTCTGCACCTTGTGTTGTAGGGTTCTGATTACCCCAAATTTTTTTTCATCCAGCAGGTGGTGAGAATGAAACAGAAGGTACTTGTCAGTGTGTGGCTTTCCCATAGACCTCAATGCTGAGGCATCTGTCATCTTCAATCTGAACTGTGTGCTCCAAGAAGGCCAGGTGATTTGCTGTGACATCTTCCCAGGTGAACTTGGAAGTTTCTGTCCACTGAGTTGGGGTGCTCTGTGAATGATTCAATCTCATGTATCAGGTTGGAGACCCATGTGTCATCCACATACCTGTACCAGTGCAGAGGTGGGATTCTTCCAAAGGAGCAGAAGGCCTTTTCCACTTCTTCCATGTAGAGGTTTGCCACTGTAGTACTATAGTACAGCCATGTTTTTGTCTGTATACTTCCTCATTGAAGTGGAACTAGGTGGTGGACAGGCAGAGTTCCAGTAAACTGCAAATATGGTCCACAGTGAGGTCAGTCCTGTGGACCAGGGTGTTGTCCTGTTGTAGTTGTTTCCTGACAACTGCAAGTGTCTCGGTGGCGGGAATGCAAGTGAAAATCGAGGCAACGTCATACATCATGATTTCTTCAGGGTGGAGTTGTATTTTCTTTGCTGGCAAAGTCCTGCAAGTTCTTGATGTAATGTGGTGTGTTGCCCTCTAGTGGTGCCAGTGTGTTGGTGAGCTATTCGGTTATGTTGCAAGTGACCGAGTTAATGCTACTGACGGTAAGATTTTTATCTGCATCAGTAGCAAAAACGATCATGACAGGTATCTTATAATTTTGTTACAGTTTCAAGGCTGATATTGGGTCCTGCGTGGAAGTACAAAATTTGAAAGTAATTTGTTTGTTTTTTTTTTTTTTTAAAGGCAGAAAAGCAAATACCGTAAAATGAGTAGATCACATCAGCATGGTATTGGCATGTATCCAAATTTAAGTGTCAGAATTTACTTGAAATGGAAAAAATTGATTTGCTGCCTCACTAAACCAGTGTTTTTCATCACATAACTTTTGGTAGGAGAGCTGCTGTTGAAGTTGGAACGTCTGGAAGAAGCGACAGAAGTTTATCAACGTCTTCAAGAGAGAAACCCAGAAAACTGGTCCTATTACCACGGACTGGAGAAGGCCTTAAAGCCAAGTATGACACATTACTTTTTGTGTTCATTGAGAACCTTTTGAATTGTTCGTTCAACAGTTGGCCTCACCAAATTGTTTTTAGGTAGCATAGAGGAGAGATACAAGATCTATGAGGATGCCTGGCAGAAGTTCCCTAAAGGACTGGTTCCCCGTCGGCTGCCCCTCAACTTCCTTTCTGGTGTGGTTTGAATCCTTTCATCTAAAACACTCTTTAGTGCCTCCATCCATTTTTTGTATAAATTAAGCAAGTAATGAATGTTTTATCAATCATTTTAAGCCCTTTTGAACACGACGTAGGTTAAGAATTTGCCTTGTCTGTAGGTGATAAATTCCGAGAGTGTCTGGACAGATATCTGAGGATGAACTTCAGTAAAGGCTGTCCACCTGTTTTCACCACCCTCAAATCACTCTACAATGACAAAGAAAAGGTACCAGTATAAATGCTTCTTAAAACCAGCTTCTGTAATGCAAGTAGTGTTAATGTCTGCAGAGAGGACTAACTCTAGTTTTCTTTCTTTTAATCCTGTGGCAGTAGTTTGCTAATATTTCTCTCTTCCATTGCAGGTTGCAATAATAGAGGAGCTGGTGGTTGGCTATGAGACTTCATTAAGAAGCTGTCGAATGTTCAGTCAGAATGGTGAGGAGAAACGCACAAATTATAAGATAATTTGTGGCTCTTTCACCAAGTTATTTTCTTTTACAAATCAATGTTCTGCAGTATTTTCAGGACACAGGATTGCAAGGGAAGCTCACTGACAAGCTCATATAAAGAAAGATCAAAGCATTAAGCTCTGTGCCTTTCCACAGAGAGAATCTGTGTTCTGGAACCAGTTCATCTTGTTGTCCAGATGTACACTAAAATATTGGTATGTTGGCACCACTTCAGTTCCCACACTACCAATATTGAGTGGCTGAAGAGGTGACTTAGACTTTTTGAAGTCCAGCACCATTTTGTTTGTGTTGGTGTTCATCAGCAGTGAGTTTTGCTCACTCCAATCACAGAAGGCTTTTATCAGATGTCTGTACTCTCTTTTCTGTTCGTTCTTGATTCATGGCACTATAGCAGTGTCATCAAGAGCATTTCTGGATGTGCAGGACACAGTTGTAATTAAAATCTGTCGTCTGACTTCAGTTATTAAGTACGAACAGGAAAGGAGTCAAAACAGTTCCTTGTGGCCCTGTGGTGTATCAGAGGCACAGGTCCCCAGCCTGACAAATTGTAGTATGAGGTCCAGGAAACAAACAAGGGGTCCACCCCAGTATGTATGGGTGCATTTTGCACTTGAAGTCGATGAACATAATTGTCACATAAGCACCAGTCAACCCCCCCCCCCAGAATAGATGAGTAGGCTCTGTAGCATGTAGAGCACTGCATCATCCACTCCCAATATGTTCTTTGTATGCAAATTGGAAGGGACTCGGTGCATGTTTTGACATGGGGTCTGAATAGTCACAGAACCAGCCTCTAAGGTCTTCATGATGTGGGATGTGAGGGTCACTGGTCTGTAGTTGTTAAGCTCCGCTGAACACTTAATTTTGAGCACCAGGACACTACATGATGTTTACTGCAGAGCCAGGACCTTCCCCAGTTGTAGCCTCAGGCTGAAGATGTTGTAGAGAGCTTCACATTCATGCCACATCAAGTTCTCAACAAAACTCAACCAAAATAGTATGAGGTTTTGTGATGTCGTTAGGTTGATGAGTCTTTTCTGATTTTATCTTTACCAGTTAGAAATATTACTTTACTGCTTTAGAAAAGAGGCTTTAACTGTATTGCAGACCATCAAACTCCTGGTCTGAAACTGTAGACGACAACATGACAGTCAAGACTCTCGATGTTTTGGCCATAATACACGAAAATTGATTACCCCTACTGGTGTAAAGTAACTGCTGCCATTTTCTTAAATCATATATTCATTAGAACGTCCTCATTTTGACTTACTGTTGCAAAATGTGCCTGTACTTTCATAGATGATGGTAAAGAGGAACCACCAACCACGCTGCTCTGGGTACAGTACTTCCTGGCACAACACTATGATATGATTGGCCAACAGACGCTGGCTCTGGAATATATCAACACGGCCATTGAGAGTACGCCAACGCTGATCGAACTCTTCCTTATCAAAGCCAAGATTTACAAGGTTAAAGTGCATCACATGCTCAGCTGTGAATTTACTGTTACATTTACATGTATCTGAGCAGTAGACACTCTCCTATGACTGTTGTATTGACCTTTCTCTTCCCACAGCATGCCGGGAACATTAGAGAAGCCGCTCAGTGGATGGATGAGGCCCAGGCTCTGGACACAGCTGACAGATTCATCAACTCCAAGTGTGCCAAGTACATGTTGAAGGCTGCCATGATCAAAGAGGCAGAGGAAATGTGCTCCAAGTTCACACGGGTGAGAAAACTGTGTGGGTGTGTGTGTGTACATGCCAAAAGGAGAGAAAAACATTTAAACAGATATTTGTGTCATGTATAATGTTGTATATATGACTCCGTGTTTAAACTTTGTGATTATCTTGGATGTAATGTTCATGTGTTTGTATTTTTTAAGTAAACCTTTTAACATCCTTAACTGAAACAATGTGGATTTAAGAAAAGAGAGATGCACTTAAATATCACTATATTGCGTTTTGCAACGATAGTTTTGTTACAGACAGTTGTGTATCAGTCCTGGCTCATATGACTGCTGCTGTGATACAAATTCAGCCTTTGGCACCAACTCCACCAGTCAGCCTGTTTGCTATTCCCATCCTGTCAACACTAACGGAACATTTTTAATTTACCTTTACCTCCTGAGCTTATATCAGAACTGTTTACTTCTTGCAGCTGACAAACATGCATCAGATCAAACTAGAAGGTATTGAATTGCACATAAAAAAGTGCATTAAAATTCTTTATATAAGGGGCACCCACATGGCTCACCTGGTAGTGGGCACCCACATGGCTCAGGCCTAACTGCAGCGACCCAGGTTTGAATTCAGCTTGTGGCCCTCACTGCATGTCACTCCCCACACATGCTTCCCAGCTTTCCTGTCCCTCTCCAGTACATTCATTAGTTAAGACAAAATGCCCAAGAACATATATTTTAATAAAATTCTGGATATGTCCAGACACTGGTTGTCAAAGTGATCATTGAGTGTTCATGGTAACTCTTGAAGATCTGAAATGTCGGTCATAATTTTGCAGCAGATTCAACATCGTGCTGGTCTGCACAGCACTGACATCATCCTGAGCTCTTGTTATTAGTGTCATCCATGTTTTTTGTTTTTCATGTAATTTGCTCACTTGTGACTATGGCTTTGTGTAGGAGGGGGCTTCAGCAGTGGAAAACCTGAATGAGATGCAGTGTATGTGGTTCCAGACTGAGTGTGCACTCGCTTACAAGGCCATGAACAAGTTTGGTGAAGCCCTCAAGAAGTGCCATGAGATTGAAAGGGTGAGTCTGTCCTGCCAGATGTCAAACTAAGGGTTTAATGTGTTGAAGAGATTCACCATTTACTCAGTATGACATTTCCTTTTTCTCCTCTTCTCACTCATCAGCATTTTGTTGAGATCACAGACGACCAGTTTGATTTCCACACCTACTGCATGAGGAAGATGACACTACGCTCGTACGTGGACCTACTGAAGCTGGAGGATGTGCTCCGGATGCATCCCTTCTACTACAAGGCTGCCACCACCGCCATCCAAATCTACCTGAGCCTTCATGACAATCCCCTGACCGACGACAGCAAAGAGCTTCAGGCTGACACTGGTGAGGCTTCAGAAGTCACAGTGTCACTTCAAAGGAACCGGATTCACTTTCACTACCTATTGTTTTTGTTGACTCCCTTATGAACATGGTCTCGGTCAAAGAAACACATACATTTAGCACCTCTCTCTTCTGTAGCTAACCTCTCAGACAAAGAGCTGAAGAAACTGAGGAACAAGCAGAGGAGAGCCCAGAAGAAGGCTCAGCTGGAGGAGGAGAAGAAGAACGCAGAAAAGGAGAAGCAGCTTAAAAACCAAAAGAAGAAGAAAGAGGATGATGATGAGGAGATTGGAGGTCCCAAGGAGGAGCTCATCCCGGAAAAACTAGTAAAGGTTAGTGGTTTCCATAAAAATGTCATGTTTGGGGAAGAGGTGAATTGTGTTAGTTTCCATAAACTAGACTGCATAATTCCCTCAGAAGGTTGCATCGTAGGTCTTTCGACACATGCCTGTAATTAACAGAGTATAAGTGCATCAGAGGGTATGTCGCATCAGGCTTTAAGACGGGCATTACAATGCAACTGATGTGGTGATATTAATCCTTGTGCTGGCTCTTCCTGAATCTGATATCATCTGTTTGTCACTTCCTGTTGCTAGGTAGAAAATCCACTGGAGGAAGCTGTCAAGTTCCTGATGCATCTGAAGCAACTGGTCAAAGACAAAATTGATACACACTTACTGGCCTTTGAGATCTACTTCAGGAAAGGTCAGCAAGCCGACACTTACCTATTACACTTTTTTCACATTACTTTGCCACCTGCTTTTTGCATTTACGGTACCTACTCTTCATCTGTCATCAGAAAAATACCTGCTGATGCTTCAGTCGGTGAAGAGAGCATTGGACATTGACCCTGATCATCCATGGCTACACCAATGTCTAGTACGGTTCTTCAAAGGAGGTAAACTTTCTTCTCATTGGTTCTGCCTTGCACTGTTTGTCTGCTGTTCCTCATACATGTTTCTGGTCTGCTTTCAGTCTCTGAGAGCAAGGGGCTACCAGAGGTGGTGCGGACAGTGCTGAAGCAGGAGATCACCAGGTTGTTTGGAGACAGCAACGCTAAGAGCTTCAATCAGGCCTACCTCACCAAGCACTCCTGCTCTATACCCCACCGACTGGCTGGTAACCTTTGTATTTATAGTTGCATTATTTAATGCATGTACATAAATACTCCATCAAGGCTGACTGCTGTTTGCCCCCTCCTCCACATCATTTGTCTTGCAGCTGCTAAGATGATGGTGTATCTGGACTCATCGACGGAAACAAAGGCTGCAGAGCTGGCCACAGCACTAGATGAATCACTTGACAACAGAACCATACAGGTATTATTGTAAATAGATGTAGGTTAATTTCATTGAGTGTTGCTTCAAATTGTGACCAGGGCAACATACCTTTATTTGACACAGGGTTGTACTAGAGTCTATCTTTTATTTTGAACTCCTGTCAGATTGTAGTACGGTGCTAGTCTGGCTCACGGGACATATTTTCTAATAAATCTACAACTAAGCAATTATTTCACTTTTCATTCTTTCCCCTTCCTCTATCTAGTCCTACCCGATAAACATGGCTAAAAGTGTAAATATTAGATATTTGAAAACAAATATAAGTGTGGCAGATGACACTCATTTTTTTTCTCCCTCATCAGATCTGCACAGAAGTCCTGGAGAGTCTCCGTAGCGGTGTCATTGGCGACTGCAAGGAACGCGCCGAGTCCTATCGCGTCGAGTGTCACAAGCTTTACCCATACACGTTAGCTTTCATGCCCCCTGGTTACGAGGAGAACACCAAGATTGCCAATGGAGATGTTTCCACGGAAACTGAGGAGCTAGCCAATGAGATGTGAGCACAGGAGAACAACCATGCGGATGAGAAAAATGGAACTGGGCAAAGCACAGAGCCTTGCGGTACACCTGGCAGCCATTTTGTTTAGAGCCAGACACGGGAAGCGGAATTGGTCTTTCATTCTTTGGCTCAGCTTAATCAGGTCTGACCTGGCATGGCTTGGCTCCCTCCCAAAGGGTGAAAATCAGGACTGTGTGTGTGTTTAATGAGTGCATGTGTGTTTGTGTGTATGCATGTGTGTATATTTGTGGGAAAGGGGGGAGGGGAAGATGAAGATGACAGAATGGCCATTTTACTTTTTTAATAGAACGGACATTCAATGCAAAATGTGAAAACAAAACAAGTTATTGGCAAACTGTCAGGTGAAACTGACAGACGGACACAGGTTCCTTCAGAGGTTATGGATAACAGTGACGGCAACCACTCAAAGTTCAACTCAGTGCTGCTTCAACACAATGTCTAACGCATACTGTGTTCCCCTTATTTTTGAAAAGAGAAGCAAATTTAACTGAAAGTAGGACACGTCTGTCCCTGAGGAACGGACACTTGAGCTGAGTGGATCTGATCTCGGACAGATCTGTAGGAAGCTGAGCAGGAAGAGATGATGAGGACCTAAGGAAAAGTAGACACTGAGGACATCCAGTGACCGTGGGTGGATCTGAACCCACGGCCAGGCTCCAGTTAAACCTGCGATCGTGTAAAGTAGGCTTCACCTTCTGACAGGACACTAAGAACTCACGTCAACAAGGTTTTTCCCGGTCAGACTGTGCTTCCCTCATGGTCCCCGGTTCAGTTCGGGAATATGTTAATCCTGTGTTGTTATGGAGCATCTAGTAGCACAGATTCTAAGCTGTAAAGGTTGTCATGCTCCATCTCAAATACAATGTTATTTTTAACGTAGTTCAGAGAAAGCTGGATAGATCTAAGCAATACATAGACACCTTCCTTCCTGTGCAGAATGGAACAATGAAACTTGCTACTGTCAATGCTAATCATTTCCAGATGTGAAAGTGGTTCCACAGGTAGAGTCACTTGTCTCGTCGCTGTTGTCACCATTTATTTTATCTGCATGTACACAGGGACGCAGCAAGCAGATGTGGAAATGAGCCTCCGGTACTTTACAGGTCTCTTCTCTGTGGATAATAAAGGCTCTTCAAAAGGTCAGAGTTCATCAGCTGCGATGGCCATTTGCCCTGGTGGAGAAAAGTGAAAAATTGTTACAAGGTGATTAAAAGAATAAGCACCCAGGATTTCTTTTTACTCTTCTGTTTCCCCTTAATTTGCTTTCAAAAATCTCTTCCCCCTTTTTCCTCTAATTCGGGTTCTAATGTGAAAGATGAATACTGAGATGGTGATGTATGATATCTCTGGATTTTTGTATTAAAACCAAACAAAAGAAAACCCTCAGATTTTTTTTCCTAGCATGTGTGTGCTCTTTTACGCTGTGTTTTACACAAGGTCAAACATGGATAAGCTGAGACTCAAAACGATCCCAAGTATTCCAAGTTCGTGTTCTCTCCTTAGACCCAACATAATGACCAACAGGGGGCAGGACCTCGACACCGCGA
This sequence comes from Pseudamia nigra, assembly GCA_029823295.1. Taxonomy (NCBI): domain Eukaryota; kingdom Metazoa; phylum Chordata; class Actinopteri; order Kurtiformes; family Apogonidae; genus Pseudamia; species Pseudamia nigra. Next base: position 9,698 of record JAQQAE010003059.1, on the reverse strand, counting down.
CCCTGTGAAGGAAATGAGCTAAAATGAGTTTCCTGCAGTTGGTTAGAGACATTTTTAAGATGTATGCTCTACTTCACTAAAGACTGTCAAAACCAGAATGTCCCTAAAAGTCATGTAATGCTACTTCAGATATAACAAACTGCAGATGCCACACAAAAGTAGTACCAATAACTACCGACACTGCCAAGTCTTATGCTTGATAAATTGTGGTTACAAAATTTTTCCCCCATGTTTCTGGTGTATATTGCGTAACAATCATTTGGTTTCAGAGATTTATAGGAATTAAAGTTGTGGCAGGAGTCCACGCTTTCAGCTTTCAGTGTTGACCCGTCTATGTGACTACAGTTTGCTGGGGTTGGATTTCAATTTCTAGGCCAAATCCTGACTGGTGCACTCCTGTCTGATCAGTGTTCCACTGATTTATAGAGTCTTAGTCAGATTAAGATGTGTGGAATTGTTTGGCTGCACATCCAAAAGGTTATTGTGCTCTGTGTCCCATTACTATCACTTTTGCCTTGTGGTATAAAGTCATTCATTCTGGAAAATGCATAAATAATCTCATGCAGCAGAACTTAGGAAACAATTTTTTTTATCACTATGGTGAAAATATTAATTAAATTGAGTGAAAACTGTTGAGTAAGGCAACTAATAAAGAATATAGAAAACACTGGTAGATAGAAGGATCATTTCCCATGAATTTATCAATGGAAAAGAAAAAAACAATTCCGTTTCAGTATTTCTTAGCTCTGGTTCAAGCTGAAATTCTTCATTATCACAGTTCATGCTGTTTCATTTACCGTAAATAATATATTTTTCTCTGAGCCTCAGAATCTTTATTCTTAAACATTTAGAGAATCCCCTCAGACCTCCTGAATGAAACTGAAAACCTGAAGAAAACAACTAGCCATGCCTTTATAGAGTGATTTAGAAAATAATGTCAAGTCTGAAGAGGGACGAAAAAAATTCTGAGCAGATGTGACTTGCGGGAAGATAAAGATATGCTGTGAGTAGGAGACAGCAGAGCACAGCTTCATTTCTCGGTCCTGGTGGAGCTGATGTCTCGTTTATTTCATTCGGCTCGGAGGTGCGTTTCCTGTGGAAACCAGTTCAATAGTCAAAGACAGATGATGGGAGGATCCTGATGTCTGCACGTGGTGTCACTGAACCAGACATGACTTACTGTCTCTCCGTAAACATGAAAACGTGTATCAGGAGGAATAATGACAGGGATGATCGTCACAGAGTGATGAGTTTTGGACGTTAAAGCGCACTTTGCTTTCCTGTGAAACACCCCCGGCTCCTCCCTGTTTCCTTTCAAGTCGCCACCGCCGTCAGACAAAACGCCGGACTTCTTTCGTTTTCCTGCGCGTAAAACACAAGTGGAAAGTCTGCGCGCAGCTGCCGACGACTCCCGTGTGGCTTTGGAGCATTTGCGGACTAGCGCGTCTTTTGCTCTGGATTGCGGCTGAATTTCTTCGGAGTCGGTAAATGGATTCCTCTCTGGAGTTTTCCAGCTCTCTGGGCAGTGTCTCCTCACTGTTGACCCGCTGTCGGACTTTTAAAGTGCTCATGATCGGAGACTCCGGAGTGGGGAAGACGTGCCTTACGCACCGGCTGTGCGCCGGGGAGTTCCCCAGCAGAGTGGAAGCCACCATCGGCGTGGACTTCCGCGAGAGAGTGCTGGAAATAGATGGAGAGAAAATCAAGGTAGGTCGAAAGTCAGCAGATGCGTGGACATTTTGAAATCAGTGCACGGCCTCCTGTTTCTAAGGCCAAAATAAGCCGTCACACGTTTTTAGGGGTGTTTTTTTGACATTTTTCACAACTAGGCCTCCGTGTTTACTTTGAACTGTGGGTGTCATT
>JAQQAE010003058.1:0-20963 GCA_029823295.1 Pseudamia nigra | reverse complement strand
AATGAAAACCTAAGCCATGCTTTCTTATGATGTCACCTAAAGGCAGCATGTAAAGTGTAAAAAGTATTGGTCCTAGTCTAGCCTTGTGGAATGCCATGGCCAACTTTAGATTGAGTGGATGACTGCAATAATACATGGTGCTTGACACTGCTCAAGATTTGCTGAATGCAAGGTCAATTGTTTATTTTTTTTTATTATTTTGACCATTTTGGATACTTTTTGTCTTTATTTTGTTGACTTTCTTCAATTTTGTTGGTTATCTTGTCCATTTTTTGTTAAATTGCTTGATTATTTTGAACATTCTTGTTAATTTTGCTGCTCATTTGTTTACGGATTTATTTCATTTTTGCTGATTTAGTTAATAATTTTGATTGTTTTTGATCATATTTTGTTTATTTTATTGACTTTCTTTAATTTTATTGGTTATTCATTATGTTGTCCATTTTTTGTTAAAATGCTTGATCATTTTGAATATTTCTGCTCATTTTGCTGCTAATTTGTTCAATTTTGTTGGTTATCTTACAGTACATTTTTCTTTATTCCCTTCATTATTTTGACGATCTTTGCTCATTTTGTTGGATTTGTTCAATTTTATTGGTTATTTTTGTTCATGTTTGTTCATTTGCTTGGTCATTTTGTTCATTTTTCCTCATTCTGTTGTGCTTTTGGTTGATTTCAGGTTTAGCTATGTCGGTTATTTGGTTCATGTGCCGGGTTTTGTCTTGATCATTTTCTTAATGTTTGCTTATTTTGTTGTTTTTTTTCATTTTTATTTACTCATCAAGACATTGCCCAAGGTAACTGAGTACTGTAGAAGTGCAGGTTTTACCGCCCACCTCTGGTCATGATGAAGGTTGGTTTACGTTAACAATCACCACATTTCTTCTTCTCCTCTCCACTACTGCCCTGCCTCAACTGACTGTATGGTATGCAAGGCTTTTAGTAACAATTTTATAATGTTTCACTTATTTTAGAGCCTTTTTAAATGGTCCCCCATGATACTTTATTATTTGCTTTATGAGATGTTGAATAGCTGGAAATAAAAGAATGTGTTTGGTGGTATTGTTCAGTTTTATTAATTTACTCAATTATTTTTGATTAGTTTTGCTCATTTTGTTCATTATTTTGTTGATTTGTCACTTTTTTAGTCACAAATCATTTAGTTTTATTATTTATTTTTGTTCATTTATTGTACTTGATTATTTTGATTGTTTTTATTTTTGTTCAGCTTTGTTGATTAGCATGTTGTTTAGTTTTTCTTATTTGTGCTGACTTTTTGCTGAATTTTATTGTCTACATTGTTATTTTTTGGTCACTTACATGACTTCATTTTTGTTCATCATCTTGACCCTTTTTTAACTTGTTCTCATTATTTTTCCAACTTATTTATTTATTTTCTTAAATTCTCCCTCATTTTGTTCATTTCTTGGTTATTTGTGCTCATTTACATGATTGTTCTTGTTATCCTTTTGCACATTTTGTTGTATTTTACTGATGAATTTGCTCAGTTTTTGCTCATTTTGTTGCTTGGTAGATTTCCACTGTTTTGAGTTGACATACATACAGCATAACCTGACACTGTTTCCAGCATAACCTGACACTGTTTCCCTGTTTTTCAGAATCCACAGTTATTAAAAGTCGTTTTATTTTCTCTTACCAGTAACCGTGGTGCTCGACCACACTGAACAGAGATACTGACACTAAAGGAATTTGTCTGAGATCAGTGGACACATTTATTTTCTCGTAATTACCTCTGTTTCTACACATATAGACTTAACTCTGTGTTTTCTCTCTTGCAGGACAGCCTCCTCCATTCACTCGAGAACAGCTTGTGAAAATTCAACACCTATGAAAACTGGTAATGCTCGGCTTTCATGTCCCTGCTTGAAATGTTTTGGTCAACTCCTTATCTGAGATGAAAAGCGTATCGAGCACAATGGACAAAATGGGCTGTAAAATGTGTTTTGAAATCATTATGCTTGCGCTCTGTTTTCTTATTTCTCGAGCTCGAATAAAGAGGTAGCTTCTCAAGCAATCTCGGCCTTGTTTGTTTAAGGTAATTACTACTTGTCCTCCCATCCTGCCGGCCCAGATGATGCATGAAAATTACCATTCCCCTACTTCAATCAAAGCTGAAAAAAGAAAAGGGAGAACGTGGGGGAACAGAGGCGAGCAGATGGGAGGGGGCGGCGGTGAGAGAGGAACTCTGTGAGACACATCGAGCTCCCTCCCTGCATGACAAGAAAGGGCACTGTCTCTGATTAATTAGCTGGAGTTGGTAATCAGTTTAATAAGACTGAAGTTGATGGTGAGAGGTCCCCTTTGGCAGAGACACGCTAAGCTCAGCACTCTGTTCAGGGCCCTCGCTTTCTTCCACCAAGTAAACATGCACTGTCTATTTACATAAACAGTTGTTTCTTTTTTGTGGGGGGCTATTTTTCCTTCCAAACCACCTGAAAGCCTAACACCACTGCTTAAGTCACTCCCGACAATGGCCGAGGGAATTGCGGACAAATTCATGAATTTTTCAATATATGAGAACTAATTAAATTGAGGCCTTTTTGAAATGAATATAGTGTGGTACTCACCCACCCCACGCGCACAAAGAGGCTATAATTCCGCGATTGAATTCTTGCTTGATAGCATTCAGCCTTTTACCATGCTGAGCTATACAGATGGCCGGGGTCCTTTTCAGTCTTTTTTAATTCTTAATGGTAAATCTCTTATTATGTCAGTTATCACTGTATAGAGAACAAGACGAAGACGATGGAACACAAAGACGCAGCAGGCTGGAGTCTGGTACCTGTCCACCGCTGAACATGATGCTAACTCTTAGGTCACATCGTGATGGGAATGTAATGTTGTTTGACTGTGATACAGTGGTGGAAAAAAGTATCAGTGATGGGCCTTTTAAGTGATTTTTGGAGGTTGACTAATCAGACCAGTTAAAGATGATGAGTTGTGACATCATCATTAACGCGTGCCCTTCATCCAAACCAAAATAATAAACAAGCACCCAAACAACAAGAAGTAGCTAGACCATTAATAACATTTTATTTGAACACGTCGGACTTGACATACTTTAAAATTTAAAATGAAGTGCTAATCACATTTGAGTTATTATATATTTTATTGCAGTGAGACAAATGTTTGATCAATATATCACGCATATTTTTATTGAGAAAAGAGAAATTGCAAAAGAGAAATGTTTGGTGTTAAGTGCTTAACCCCATAACAGAATAAAATAGAATAGATGATAATATAATAGAACAAAATAGAATAGAATAGAATAGAACAGAAATTAACCGAACAGAATAAAATAGAATAGGATAGAATAAACTGGATTCATCACTTCATGGGAAATTTGGATGATTATCTCATTCAGTAGGCATGAAACCCAAACCAGTCGAGGCAGATGGCCGCCTACCCTGAGCCGCTGGTTCTGCTGGAGGTTTTCCTCTTCTGTTAAAGGAAGTTTTTCTTCCCCTCTGTCGCCCTTGTCTTGCTCTCAGAGGTTCTGCTGAGTTTGCTCTCTGTATAGTCTTGAGATCTCAGCCATGAATTGTGTAGTGCCTAGAGATAATCTTGGATTATGATTGGCGCTATACAAGTAAAATTTAATTGAATTGAAAGGTTATATGATAAAGATGTCTTCAGTCTCCATCAGTTGTGGTGTTGAACAGTGTGATGATGGTGGGGATGAAGGATCTTGTGCAATGTTCAGCCCTGCAGTGTAATGATGTTAGCAGCTGCTCCTGTGTTGGGACAGAACCAGGTGAAGAGGATGGTCCGGGTTGTCCACGATGTCCTCTAATTTCTTCTGTGAGCACCTGGCCACCATAACGTCCAGTGAGCATTTATGTAGCCAAACGTATCATATTTCATACATTTGTTTTCTAGATCCTTAATTCATCAGTATTTCTATACAATAAAATAAATTCAGAGTGCTTACAATTCAGTCGGCTGCAGAAGGCAAGCCTCTGAGGACCTTCAGTGAGGTCATCTAAAACAGCATTCCGCTATCCCTAGCTCTAACTCTAACTCTAACCCCGGCGCAGTTTATACAGTTACATTTTTTGTGTTTTGCATTTTTATCGCTTTTGGAGCTGAGGAGTGATACACAGGATCTGTTAGAAGTTTCAGTAAATGTTATGTTCAATTGGGGTTTTTTTGTTTATTAAAAAACATGACTGAGTTGCAATTAATACCTGATGCATCAAATATGATACAAAATAAAACACAGTTACATGAAGTGTTTTTGCATAGCTTTTTTTTGCACTGGTTTGAAGGTCCAATTAACACTCTGGTTTCAAAGAATTATAATTTTCCAGTAATTTTTTTGATGGTTCAGGTTTTAAAGGGTTAAAATCAGACAGATACCTGAGATAACGGTGACAGCTGATTTCACTTGAACCAACCTCTATGTAGCAGGTGCATTAAATCTTAAAAAGAAAAACAAGCATGTCCACATTTTCTTCTTAAAAAAAGTAGTGAACTATATGCGCCGTTCCGACTAATTGACTAATCCACTAGTCGTGCACATCCCTGGTTAGTGTACTTTTTATCAACAGATGTAAGATCACCAGAGGTGGGTAGGACTCAAGTACTTTTACTCCTTTACATGTGCAGTGGAACCTTGGGTTACGAATTTAATCTGTTCCAGGACCAAGCTCGTGACACAAAAACTTGTGAGACGGGACCAGTTTTTCCATAGGAATACATGCACAGCCAATTAATCCGTTCCAAGACCCACAAAAACTCCCACATAGAGTATGTAAACACACCTGTATGTGCACGTTCATTCATTATTATTATTTGAAAAGGAAGTTATGTTAATTATTTAAAAAGAAATGCATGAAATTAATTCTAAAAATGATTTAGAATGACACCCTACCTTGGCTTTTGACCTGGCAGTTTCTTCTCCTCTGCAGTGATGAATGTCCTCCGTGGTATTTTCTTCCAGAAGAGCCCTGTCTCGTCACAATTAAACACCCTTCCTCAATCACGAGCTCTTGGAAGACCTTAACAAAGTCTTCGGCAGCCTTCCGATTGGAACTAGCCGCCTTCCCATGCCTGACCACCGAATGAATTCCAGTGCGTCTCTATCGAACCAGGATCGTGTTTCACCTGCATCAACATCATATTCTTCTCACTGTAGAATGATCGAGTGGTGGTTTACTTTTATAAAACTGCTTTAAGGCAGGGAATAACATATAACAAGAAGCTTCTAACTCTCACAGCTGTTAAGCGGCCCTCTGCCGTAAAGTGTCTCAGCGACGTAAAGATGCAACACACAGTAGCTTACTCTCTTAAAGCCGTATAGTCGTATATTAAAACACAAAATGAAGTACTATTTCAGGTGAAAAAAGGCTCACGACAGGGAACTATTTCAAACGCAACTCAATTTTTTCTCACAAGACGGGACAAAATTTTGCCCGATGTCTTCTTCTTAACCCGAAAAATTTGTGTATTGAAGCACTCATAATCCAAGGTTCCACTGTACTTGAGTACAGTAGTTTCTCCCAAATAATTTACGTCTCAAAGTCAATGTTTTGCAGAATATTTTTTACTCTTACTCAGTTATATTTGTGATGAAAAATGTACTCCAACTAAGTCACATTTTGCTACAGGTCACTAAGTGCAAGTTATTTTACACTGACTTTGTTTTTACTAAAAATGATGAACAGCAACAGTCAGATTATGAACTGATACCACTTCAACACAAACCGTGGAAATCAACAAAGCCACAAAATGATCAAAAACAAATAAAATAATCAAGAAAATCATCAAATATGAAAAAATAATCAAGCTTTTACCACTGATTTTAGACAAAAATAACAATACACTTTTTGACATGCTTTTTGACAGTGCCATGGGGGGTCATCTAGGTCTCTGAGGGTTTTAATAAGCTAGTAAATATAAACATAACTTGAGTATATTTTAAATAAAATATAAAGTTTTCACAAAACTGGCGGCCAGTCGCACTCTTTCCCATTTCGGGTTGGTCTGATTTTTGTCACCGATCCCAACTTTTATGGACAGAATTTCTAAACACAGCCACGGTTCGAGGGTGTGTAGTTCAGTGACCTCAGCTTCTGATTGCTGCTTTTTGCAGATGACTTGGTCCTGCTGCTTCATTGAGCCATGACCCACAGCTCACACAGGGGGAAGTTTGCACCGACGTGTGATGCAACCACAATGAAAATCAGTTCCTCCAAATCTGAGGCCATGGTTCTGTGAAAAAAGGTGGAATGCTCACTCCGGGTCGGGGATGAGTTCCTGGGCTCTCCCTAAGAAATAGGGTGGAAAGCTCAGTTAGAAGTAGAACTGCTGCTCCTCCACATCCAGAGGAGCCAATTAAGGTGGCTCTGACATCTGATCCGGATGCCTCCTGCATCCCCCACTGGTGAGGTGTTTGGGCATCTCCAAATGGCAGGAGGCCCCAGGTCACACCCAGGAATTGGTGAGGGGACTATACTGGCCTGGGAATGTTTTGAGGAGTTGTAGGAGGGGGCTGGGGACAGGTAAATCTGAGCTTGTCTGCTAAGGTTGCTACTCCCACAACGTGGACCCGGATAAGCAGAAGATGATGGATGGATTTAATTTGTATCACCGCATTCAAATTCAGAACACAAAAAAAAATCAAAAAAATGAACAGAAATGTACAGAAATGTACAAAATAATCAAGAAAATTAACTACACTGAGTAAGGAATGAAAATTAATTAAATTATACATTACATTATCAGTCAAATGTCTACATTGCCATAAAAACAGATGATGCACCTGTCAATCAAAGTTGAACATCTGATACAAATCGATAAAATGTACATAGTGTTTAGTTATTTATTTATTATATTCCCACACACACAACACATCACACTTTGGTTCACGGGTGGAGAAACACAACTCCATGCTACACATAGACCTATAGTAAGCAGACATTAGCGTAGCCTAGCATATACGTTGGCTACATGTTGTCACCACGGACTCATCACATAAACCTGCTGCTGCATCAAATTTTAATGCCCTCAGTGCCACAGGGTATCATTTTCCAACTTGTTCGGGAGGTATCAATTTCCAGCAGATGTGCAGACAATAAACTATCTACATGAAAGATGATGCAACAATATTTTAACTGTGACACTTTCCGAGAGATTCAAGAAAGACAACCTCGGAACAAAAACCTGTCACTATCAACAGTCCACGGCGGTCGTCTCATACTGAAATTTATTTAACAGTGTTGCAGCTGGTTTTGGAGAAATTCTCATACTTGTTCTATCAACACATGCATGATGTTTTAACTGCGAGAACTATGTGATATGTCTGACTCAGAATTACAACTGGCGCAGGTTTCTTCCTCACAGCTGCTCATAGTTATGACCACACATTATCGATCCACTTAACGAATGGGCTTCAATCGCTTCACTGCGCAATCCATCTCTGTTTCAGTTGAAATTATTATTCATACATTCTGAATTCTTCATGAGGAATGTGCAGCAGATGTAATTTAGTTCGCTCAGTATTTTCTTTGTTGGATAGAACACATCGCCTTTCAAACTGCAGCTGTCCAATGTAATGTACTTTTTCAGATTTAATACGATGAATTTGGTCTGGAGAATTTGACAATCGCCAAACAACGAAACATTCTAAAAATATGACGATAAATGTGTCATTATAAGGAAGACAGAGTTTTCTTAGCAGAGGCGGGTAGTCCTCAAATATGTTTACTAAGTTACAACAAATGTAGTTGCGAGAGTAGACGTTTCTTGGTTACATTTGTTAAAAAAAAAATAACAAAGCAACAACATAAGCCAAAATGAAGAAACTAATCAAGTACTGTACATTAAAAACGGAGCAAAATAATCACCAGAAGTGAACAAAAAACATGAAACTAAGCAACAAACCCAGTAACAATTAACACAATAATCAAGTAAATCAATAAAAATGAACAAAATAATTAACCAAAGTGAAGAACAGGCAAAGAAATAAACAACAAAATCAGCAAAAATCAGCAAAAGTGAACAAAAATCCTGAAAATAAGTGACAACATGAGCAGCAACAATCATAATAAGAAACAACATCTTGCACCGAGCGAATCCTCAGCACATCATAAAGTTTTTTTTTTCTTTCTGCATCTAATGTCATGTATTTTACATTGACCTGGTTCTGGATGTGACACTGTGTTAATGACAGTCCACAGAATAAATAACACAATACATGATACTATAATAAAATGTCCATATTGAAGCCTTACTCAGGTACTTCTTCTTATGAATACTTCTACTTAGGTCAGTAGAATTGCACAGTACTTCAACAATACTTTTACTTAACTACCATTTACTGTTTCATGTTACTGCATTAGGAGCACTACATGCACAGTACTCCATTCAAAGTACTGTCACCTCACAATGACTCATAAACATATGTACTTGAGTAGGACGTCAAAAGTACTGAATAACTTGTGATTTATTTATTCTAGCCTCATATACTGTAGTATATTGCATTTTTTTGTTATTTTTGCTTTTTTTATATTGCTATCAGTTCACTTTTGAAATTTGGTTATATTGCACTTTCTTTGTTGACATTTTGTAGATTATTTCACTCATTTTGTTAATGTTTCAGTAAATATTTTTGCTTATCTTGTTGATATCTTGTTGATTATTTTTTCTCTTTTGTTTGTTTTATTAATATTGTGCTGATTATTTTTCTGATTACCTTACTTTTTTGTATATTTTGCTCAGCTTGGTTTAATTGTCTAGCTCATTTTCTCATTTTTTAAAAAGTCTTTTATGCAGAATATTTGCTCATTTCTGTTTATTTTGTTGCTATGTTGTTGATTATTCAGCTAATTTTATATATACTTGGAAATCTCACAAGCTTATGACAAACCCCGTGGGCTTTCATACAAATCTGACTAAATGACTCAAATAATACTGTACATCACCTGAATGAAAACTGCTAAAAAAATTCACAAAAATCAACAAAATAATGAATATAAACAAGAAAATGAATAAAAAATTGACAAAAGTAATGAGTGATATAATCTACAACAATTCAATAAAATGAAATTGTAAGCAAAAATTCACAAAAAAATGAATAAAACTTTGGAACCTGAAAAAATTGACCAAACAATCAAAAATCAACAAAAATGAGGAAAAATGAACAAAATCGAGCAAAAATACTCAAGAAAATGAACAAGATGAATAAAATAATAATAATACAATACAATACTATACAAATAACACAATATATGAGATGATAAGAAATGAAGAAAAATATTAAATATCATTGGAGATCCTCCAAGATTTTGACAAACTAAATTACATAAATAATAAATCAACTGACTGCAAAATAGACTAAAGTAATGCGTGGAAAATCCACAACAATTCAAATAAATAAGATAATAAGCAAAAATTCACAAAAATAAATAAAACTTTGAAACAAGAAAACAAAATTCACCAAATAATCTGGGGAAAATGTGAATTTGGGAAAAATGAAAAATATCTTAGCAAAATAATCATACAGGTGGTCAACCTCTGTCCTGGCATGTGTATTTTTCTCTGTGTACTGTTGTCGCAACAGCTCAGTCGTTTCTAGACGGCGTTGGATTCTCGTCGTCAGTCGAGTCGAGGCGGGCCTGATGGGCTGGGAAACCAATTTGTGTCCAAACCCCAAGGAACTCCAAACTCTCCCAAGTAATTCCCTCTATTCGGACTCTTTAAAACCTTGTCTCAACACAAACAATGGCAACGCTTAGTAAAAGTGACTCTAAAACCTCTGCCAAGCATAATTTATCATTTGAATAACAATGGGCCACTTAGCGCCGCTTAAATTATGTCTGTGCTCTATCTGCTACTCGACTGTCTTTGTGTTGTAACAGCGGACGATCATTAACGCCAGGGGTGATGTGGCGCTCGCTTATCTCAGGCTCGTTCCTCAGAGTTTACTTTAGATGGAAACCGCTCGGCCATGACAGCGACAACTCGAGTCTCAGTCACGAGTTGTTAGATTGTAGAAGTGTAACAGAGTGGACGACTCAGAAAGTTTTGTCACGGGGGAGGTTTCCAGGAACTCATTGGTCTTCTGTTTACATGGCTTATAAGAGAAGAATCATACGCTCAGTGTGCACGAATTAGACATCGTTTTAGAGGGAATATCTTCTCATTTGTGATTAACCTTTTCATGCACGGATTATCAAAAAACTGGGGCTGTGACATTTGGAGACTTGTGGTGTTTTCCAAACCATCTTTAACATAATGTCACGTACTTAAAGTAAGTAGTGGTTGAACATGGCATCACTTTAGTGAAATACAACAACAATTATGCTGCATGACAATTTGATAACATATACCATGATTTCCGTACTGTAAGTCGCTACTTTTTTCACACGCTTTGAGCAATGATGTGGCTAATTTACGGTCGCACCAAAACTGGCCACATGCAAAGAGTCTGCCAATGGATCCTGACACTGAGGAGCAGTGTCAAAGGTTATGTTCATACTGCAGGTCGCGATGCTCAATTCAGATTTTTTGATGAAATCTGATTTTTTTGTGTGTGTGTGTGACTGTTCTCATTATATTTTAAATGCGGCATCGATCAGACTCCAGTGTGAACAGTCCATGGCTGTGAAATGACCCACATGAGCAGAAGAAGATGTGATCACATGCAGTTCACCCCTGCCGGTTGGTGGTGCTAATGCACCAATAAGTTGTTTGCCAACCACCATAAAACTCTAAAGAAGAAGAAGCACTGCATTTACAGAAGTAAATATGGATGCTACACAAGCCGGTGTGTGTGAATCAATCTTGAAGTTATTGTGTGAATCAATCTTGAAGTTATTGTGCAGTCAGAGCTGACAAAATTATGACCGAGTGACACTGAGTCTGTTGTTTGCATCTGATTTTGCTACGTCCCGTCTCCTCCAGTGCAGAATTGTGACGTCTTGTGAATTGTGAATTGTGGTGAGGTAAAAGTTGGGTGAAATGTGACATGAGCATTCAGACTGAGGTTGCTTTGAAAAACATCAAACATGTATCCGATTTAGGACGCTGTTTCCATCCAGCCTGAATAGATGTGGTTTCAGCTAGGGTTTCACTGATATGATGTGAGCATGGTTTGGGAACCCTCTCCCAAATTAGCCTGCCTTGGAATCAGCTGCGGGGGATACGAGCTGATAAAGCAGGCGATGTGATGCAGCTGTGTGCCAGAACATGTGGAGATTCAGACAAGCAAGAACACAAGAACAACTGAGGGATCAATTTGAATCAAGAGTTTTGACAGAGCAGCTCAGAGGAAACCAGAGCGGGGAGACAACAATACACATCAACCTACGGACTGAGAATCAAACTTTTAGTAGCACGCTAACATTTTTGTATATATTCACCTTAAAAAATTTTGAAGGACAGTCAACCACCCAAGAGCAGGCTGGTCGTTCCATCAGAACAAAGTATGCAGACCACCAGACACACGGACTTTGCAGATGTGATTTGCCAGATCCATAAGCAGACGTGTGGGGGTGAGTTTTGCAGACACACACCTCATCCTCTGAAAGGTTGGGGATAAACACCACCCAGACCTAGTATAGGACACAACTCAAGTTCTGTACAACACATAGGGTCTGGTGAAGGTTTGGTTATGGAGGGGCTGTCTTGGGAGCTTAGAAAACGGAATCATGGAGAAGCTAGCTGAGCTTTTCTGAAACAGACATATATGAAAGCGGCCTGGGTCTGGTTTGAAAAAAATCACATTGTGCTGTTCAGACTGTCATGAAAAAATCAGATTTGGGTCACATACTGTGAGGAAATCTGATTTTTTTTTCTGCAGTGTGAATGTAGCCAAAAACTCCACTATCACCAATGGGTTTGTAAAGGCCGGACTGCTGTGTGATGAAAAGGACGGGACAAGCTCAATGGCGAATTTGCCTCGAGACGAAGTGACTCTGAGAGCGACAACGAAAGAGAGACTGAGAAATAGTAAGATGAAATCATTCTGAGGCTGTTCAATTCTGACAATGAAGAAGACGACTTTATGGTTTTGGTGCTGAGGAGGAAGATGAAGATAGCGATCAATGACTTTTCTGGTAGGTTACTGTATATTTCATTTTTTTAACCAGCCGTGTTACAGACACTGTTTGGAAAAGTACTTTTATTTAATTAAAAGTGAAAAAAATCTTTCTGTATAACATTTTTCTGTGTAAATATCCTATGTTACAACGTGATCTTTGGCTTATAGACAAGTGCGGCCTATATATGTGTGCAAAATCTTTTTTCTTTTTAAATTTAGTGTGTGCAGCTTATATTCAGGTGTGCTTAATAGTCCAGAAATTACGGTTTATATAAAAAAATATGATTCCACCATGCGATTTGAAAGCTTTGGTTATTACCTCTGCCAAGGAAGTGATGTCACCACTTCGGTTTGTCCGTTTGTTAACAGGATTGCACAAAAACTACTGGACGGACCAGTGGTAACCCTTGGGCCAAGGATGAACCCCTTCAATTTTAGAGACCACCTGGGTCAGAATGCGGATTCTGGATCAATTTTTCACTTTTTTTGTTTGCATTCATACTGCAACTGGACCACACCATGGTTCACTTGCAATGGAACCGAGACCCCCACTTTTAAAGTGGAGCAGTGTTCCCTGTTTGGTCCAAACCAGAGTCCGAGTGAGCAGTCACGCTGTTCCAAACGAACCAGACCAGAGTTCGTTTAAAAGGCACCAAACTGTGCCAGTGTGAATGTGCCCTTTAACATTGTAAGATTTAGTTTTAGTTAGGCTATTTGCACAGTTAAAAAGAAAGCACATGCAGTACAGTATGACCAAGAAGAGTTCATTTACAGTGCAGGAAGAAGCAGAAAACTCCAAGAGCTTATTTGAAGCCTCCACCTAACTACAAGTTTTAGAAACAGCTTAAAATTTCACAAAATAAAGGATATTTTAAATTTGACATCCAAAAAGTAATATAAGCATATTTAAGTAATAATTATGAACATACAGTAACATTTGTAGAAAAAATATGTAAATGCAGGGGTTTTACGAATACAGTACCTGTATGACAGGCTATGGTTGTGTAGAAGATATGCTGTATCATTAACCAGCATTTACACCATAAATTAGCACAACAACAAAGGAAAAACACTACTTAAATTAAACAGAGCTAAAATTCAATACACAACTACCAACACAACTTAATCAACAGCAGCCAAACATTTCTTTAGACATCTTTTAAAACATTTCTGTTAAACATATTTTTTAGGATAGGGCCATTTTTCACATTTTTGCTAATATTATTTAAAATACCGTACCATTCATGAATTATGAAATTACCTATTTTGAGGCAGATCCACATCATGGATCCGGATCTTTGAGACCTAAATATACATATTCATGATGACAATATTTATTTAATCCTAGAATGTGAAAGGAGAGCGGTGGAAACATGGGACCACCACCAGTGTCTAGCTGAGATCATGTAGATTCAGGAGCATGTATCAGATTTTGTGCATCTATAAAAGAAAAAGAGACATATACAGAAGAAAGTGGGATCTGAATACTCCATTATAGAAAATCACATTTTTCTTGACAACTTGTGAACTATTGGAGATCAATTTTCCATCCCATAAGCTGTGGTATGTACAGTGTAGGTTCTCAGGGTTGAACATTTACATTACGTGACTCGTTGTGGCCTATGACAGATCCACAACAGAGAATCCAGATACTGTATATGCCACCATTATGGAAAAAAAAAATCTACCCCATGAGCTGCCACCTTATCGTGGTGGCGGGGTTTGCATGTCCCAGTGATCCTAGGAGCTATGTTGTCAGGGGCTATATGCCCCTGGTAGGGTCATCTAAGGTAAACAGGTCCTAGGTGAGGGTCCAGACAAAGTGCAGCTCAAGAAGACCCTCATGATGAGTAAGAATAATGGATCCAAGTTACCCTCGCCTGGACACGGGTTGCTGCCCCCCTCCCCCAGGTCCAGGCCTGGGGGGTGGGGTTCGTTGGCAAGTGCCTGGTGGCCAGGCCTATGCCCATGGGGCTCAGCCGGGTACCAGGGACAGCCTGAAAAAGCAGCGTGGGTCCACCCTCTCGTGGGCTCACCACCCGTGGCAGGGGCTTTGGCGGTCGGGTGCATTGTGTTGCGGGTGGCAGCTGAAGGCGGGGGTCCTTGTGGACCCATCTGTGGATCCAGAAGCTGGAATGTCACCTCTCTGGCAGGAAAGGAGCCTGAGCTGCTGCACAGGGGGAGAGACACCGGATACATATATAGTCAGGCTTGCCTCAACGCACGGCTTGGGCTCTGGAAACAGTGTCCTCAAGAGGGGTTGGAATCTCATCTACTCTGGAGTTGCCCACGAAGAGAGGCGATGAGCAACGGCATCTGTATGTTGGGGTTCACCCTGGTGGACGAGAGGGTAGCCTCCCTCCACTTTCGGGTGGGGGGACGGGTCCTGACTGTTGTTTGTGCCTATGCACCAAACAGCAGTTCAGAGGACCCACCCGAAACATACTGTACCATGAGGGTCTGCTGGCAACATCTGGCAGAGTCTTCTGTCAGGAGGAGCTTCAACTCCCACCTCCGGCAGAGCTTCAAACATGTATTGGGGGAGGCTGGGGACATTGAGTCCGAGTGGGCTTTGTTCTGTGCCTCCATTGTCGAAGCAGCTGATCGGAGCTGTGGCCATAAGGTGGTTGGTGCCTGTCGTGGTGGCAACCCTTGTACCCGTTGGTGGACACTGGCGGTGAGGGATGCTATCAAGCTGAAGAAGGAGTCCTATCGGACCTTTTTGGCCTGTGGAGTCTGGAGGCAGCTCATAGGTACTGATAGGCCAAGCGGAACATGGCTTAGGCAGTCACCAAGGCAACAACCTGGGCATGGGAGACCATGGTGAATGACTTGCAGATGGCCTTGAGGAAATTCTGGTCCACCATCTGGTGTCTCAGGAGGGGGAAGCAGTGCACCATCAACACTGTGTACAGTGGAGACGGGGTGCTGCTGACCTTGACTAGAGACGTTGTGGGTCGGTGGGGGGACTACTTCGAGAACCTCCTCAATCCCACCAACATGCCTTCCTTCAAGGAAGCAGGGCCTGGGGACTCTGGGGCAGGATCTCCAATCTCTTGGGCAAAGGTCACCAAGGTGGTCAAAAAACTCCTTGGTGCCAAGGCTGGGTGAGATCTGCCCAAAGTTCCTCAAGGTGCTGGATGTTGTGGGGCTGTCATCGTTGGCACACTTCTGCAACACTGCATCGTCAATAGGGATGGTGCCTCTGGATGAGCAGACTGGAGTGGTGGTTCCCCTCTTTAAGAAAGGGAACCGGAGCGTGTGTTCCAACTCTAGGGGGATCACACTCCTCAGCCTCCCTGGTAAGGTATATTCAGGAGTACTGGCGAGGAAGATCATTCGGATAGTTGATCCTCAGATTCAGGAGGAGCAGTGTGGTTTTCGTCCTAGTTGTGGAACAGTGGACCAGCACTACACTCTCAGCAGGGTCCTTGAGGGTTCATGGGACTTTGCCCAACCGGTCTATATGTGTTTTGTGGACTTGGAGTACCATGTTCCTCAGGGAGTTCTGTGTGGAGTGATCTGGGAATATGGGGTGCCAGATGTACTGATTAGGGTTATTTGGTCCCTTATGACTGGTGCCAGAGCTTGGTCCACACTGCTGGCAGTAAGTGTGACTCATTTCCGGTGAGGGTTGGACTCCACCAGGGCTGCCCTTTGTCACCAATTCTGTTCATAATTTTTATGGACAGACTTTCTAGGCGCAGCCAGGGCATTGAGGGGGTCTGGTTTAGTAACCTCAGTAACATCATCTCTGCTTTTTGCAGATGATGTGGTTCTGTTGGCTTCATCAGGCCATGACCTGCAGCTCTCACTGGAGCGGTTCACAACTGAGTGTGAAGCGGCTGAAGAAAATGGTCCCTAGCTGGAAAAGGGTGAAGTGCTCTCTCCTGGTCAGGGATGAGGTCCTGCCTCAAGGGGAGGAGTTCAAGTATTTTGGAGTCTTGTTCACGAGTGAGGGAAGGATGGAGCAGGAGACCGACAGGCGGATCGGTGCAGTGTCTGCAGTGATGCGGACTCTGCATCAGTCTGTCATGATGAAGCAGGAGCTGAGCCAAAAGGCAAAGCTCTCGATTTACCGGTCGATCTACGTTCCTACCCTCACCTATGGTCATGAGCTTTGGGTCATGACCGAAAGAACGAGATCCAGGATGCAAGCGGCTGAAATGAGTTTCCTCCACCGGGTGGTGGGCTCTCCCTTAGAGATAGGGTGAGAAGCCCAATTCATCTGGGAGGGGCTCAGAGTAGAGCTGCTGCTCTTCTGTGTCGAGAGGAGTCAGATGAGGTGACATCTGGTCCGGATGCCTCCTGGACGCCTCCTTGGGGAGGTGTTCCGGGCATGTCCCACTGGGAGGAGACCCTGGGGAAGACCCAGGACACACTGGAGGGACTATGTCTCTTGGCTGGCCCAGGAATGCCTCGGGGTCCCTCCAGAAGGTAGCTGGGGAGAGAGAAGTCTGGGCTTCCCTGCTGAAGCTGCTGCCCCCGCGACCCGACCCCATGGAGAAGCGGTAGAAGGTGGATGGATGGATGGATGGATGGCATTATGAAAAGTCATTTTGTTCATAGCTCACAAACTACTAATCATCAACACATATTTCCAGATGCCAGGGATGTTTTCAGGGTCAAGGATTTGTATGGTACTACTAATGTGAATTTAGACTAATTACCTCTGCCAAGGAGGTCATGTGATCATGTTGGTTTGTCCGTTTGTTTCTGTTTGTTAACAGGATTACACAAAAACCACCAGATGGATTTTGATTAAATTTCCACTAAAGGTCAGCCTTGGGCCAAAGATGAACCCATTAAATTTTGGTGATGATCCAGGTAAGGATGTGGATTCTGGATCAGTTTTTAACTTTCTTTCACATTGTGAGAACGAGCCATTCATAAAATTCCATGCAGTACTTTTTGTGTAATCCTGCTAAAAAACAGACAGACAAACCAGCATGATCACATAACCTGCTCGACTGGACAAAAAATAACAGTTTGGGTGAACTACAGGCTTGTCGGAGGTATTAGCTCTCTGAGTGTCCACTAGTTGTTTTTTTGTTAAATTTTTAAACCATCTTCTTGACTGTTTGGTTTATTTTTGTTCATTTTTCTTCTGATTTTGTTCCTTTCTATGCTCATTTTGTTTATTTTTCTTCTTATTTTGTTTATTTATGTTCACTTTTCTTCTTTTTACATCAAATTTGTTTCATTTTCATGACTGGTTTGTTCATTTAACTGCCGATTTTGTTCATTTTTCTTCTGACTTTTCCACTTTTTCTTTAATTGTGCTGTTGCAATGTTAATTTTAAGTCATGGTGTTCACCGTCTTATTGCTTCTTCTATCTTTATTTTTTAATGACTACAAATTTCACCTTGTTCCTGTCCAGTGCAGCGAACACATGTGTAACAGGGTTCAAATGTAATAAAATTACATCAGTTTTACCTGTTAGTTTTTTGTTCATTTGTTGATTATTCTGTGCATTTCGCTGCTTATTTTGTAAAATTTGTTACTCGTTTGGTAATGCTGTGAAAGTTTTTGTTGATTTTGTTCTTTTATTTGGATCATGTTTGTAAATTTGTAAATATACGCTCACTTCACCACCCTACCACCCTGCTTCACGTTTTATCGAAGAGATTAACGAGGCGTGAGTGTGATGAGTGAAAATGAATGGAATAGGAGGTAAATACTTTTTCCACACAGGGCCAGGTAGGTTTGTGTAGCTTTTTTATTCCCGTAATAAATGAAACCATGGTTTAAAACCTGCATTTTGGATTTACATGAGTCGTGTCTGTCTAATATTAAAATGTGTATGATGAGCTGAAACGTTTATGTGGCAAACATTCAAAAAATAAGAACTCAGGAAGGGGGCACAGTACTTCTCCACAGTACTGACGGACACAGGCGGGCCTGGAATTCTTTTGTGTCTTCAGAGTGTGTGTGTGTGTGTGTGTGTGTGTGCGTGGGGGGCGGGGGGGTACACTGAGCTAATAGGTCGAATGGCGTCATTAACATTACCTTGATTTGTCTCAGGAAAGAACTCAGTTCAACCCGGCTCGTGTGGTAATTTATGGAGAAGTTCCTCTATGAACAACACTCACCTACTGAAGCACGGGTAATTACAGGCGGTGCGTTGATTAGAGGGGGAAGGCGACTGCTCCAGACTTGTTATTGATCAATTAATACTGGTTCTACTGCAGTTAACGTTGTACTAAGACAAAGTAGTGGTAATGAAATCCTCTGTGACACAGAGGAAATCGGACGTCGTCTTCTCTCCTTCGGTCATGGGGAGGTAGGAGGGGGGCAAATACTTTTTCACAGCACTGTAACACTGTAACATCAACTAGCTCTGACTCAGACCTACCATATCAACTTTATTTATCATGTTTAAAACTCCAACAGGCCAAAGTGCTCACGTGTTCATGTGGACATTCAGTGCCGTGCTGCAGAAATCATCCCTCCCGTCCTTTCTTCCAGGTGTGGCTCTGCTTAAGATGTCATTACCTCTGCTGGGACCGTTAAACGCTTCCATAAAGAAAAATGAAATATTCATTAACTTAGTTAATAATTCATTGAGATAAAATGCAATATGTGGTTTGTAGAGTGAGTATGAATGTATAATGAGTGCATGCTCAGCACACTGGGGCTGTGGAATATTTTTATTTCTTGATAGCAAAAGGAAAATTAATTGAAAGTTAATTTTCATTTTTTGCTCTATAAGTTATACTAAATGATAAATAGATGCTTTCCAAGCAGTTTCTGAATAAGAAACAATTAATAGGGTTTATAAGAAACCCACGTCTTTTCGTTATGTATCATTTAAACTGTCTTTATCTAGTTGTAAATGTTGAGTTTGACCCAGTTTGACAAACTACTCTCTATACTCTGCCTGAAAACTGGAACCAAACACTGCCTGTCATCGGAACCAGGTCCGCTTACTCCTTGACATGGAATTGTTTAGTTTGTTTGTTTTTGCAGAAAAAAGGTCAAATCTAAAACTGAAAAATATAAAATGAGTGTTATATATTAAAGGCTGGGTATTCATTCACACCTGCTGTAAGTTTACAATAAGTGACGTCTTTAGTTCACTGGCACATGGTTTCACCAAGGTGTCAGAAAATGAATAGATTAAAAGTTGAGCAACACATTAATTTGAAATTTTTGGTGAACTTGAACAAAACAGCAGGTGAATCTTTCCATCCATTAACTGAGGTGTATGAGGAACACTGTATGTCATGTACACATGTGTTTGAATGGAACTAAAGTTTTAGATAAAGCAGAGAGGATGTCCAAGAAGATGAACGTCCTGGGCAAACAGGCACATGAAAAGGTTCTGAAAACATTCAAGAAATTGAACAAATCGTTTAAAATTATCAACTCAGTACAAGAAAAACAACGGTTTGATTTTTCATCAACGCTCCAGCTCACACTACACTCTCAATAAAACAGGTTCTGACCCAAAAACAAATCACAGTGTTGATTATCCTCCATATTCACCTGATCTAACACCATGTGACTTTTTCCTAAGATCAAATCTGTGTCAAAGGAACACATCTGAGTCTGTGTCAGAAGTTAAGGTTCTGAGAAACTGTCTGATCAAAACCTACTGCACTGCTTTGACCAGTGAAAACCTGAATGCAGCAGTGTGACGATGCAGAAGGAGAAGAGACTGAAGGAGAAACATGCTGAGAAGTAGCTATGTTCGATAAAACTTGAACAGCATCAGTCTCATTTTTTAAATTAACCATAACTCATAGTTGATAATGCTAGAGTTATTGACCACTATAGAATCTCTATCCTGTCAGCTTTCTGACAGGAGGTGCTGCTACTTGGAATGAGGAAACAAAAATCACTCAAAATTTCTGCAGTTTCATGACTGTCTTTTTGGCAGATAAATTGCGATCAAGCATCCTCTAGTTACATGTGAAGCTGAGTGATCAGTGAGACTGTCCAGATGGAGCTGAACTCCGGTCCAGGCAGAGTGAGCGTGTCCACGTGGCTTCACAGTGATGATATGTTCCCACCATTCATCTAAACACTGTCAGAGTAATTTCCTTACAGCGCAGAGGTTCATTTTGGCGTTCACATGCATCAATTCTCCCTCTAATTATTAGCCGTGACACCCATTATCACTCCTAGACTGTTGCACTGCGTAAATGACACGTCTGTTGTCTTATAATTCTGTGCATCTTGACAAACATGACCCATTAAACCACCCTGTGGCCTTTTTCAAGAGCGATGATTACTCTAATTAAAGCTGCAAAACATGTGAGAAGGTTGCTGACGTGCCAGAATTAAACAGGTCATTAAATCAGCCGAGGAAAACGTCAACATATACACAGCCTGTTGCTCACAGAACGTCTTACCAGAAGAAAAAAACAAAACGTATTTAACACCTCATCATGAAAAACCATCATAAAGGCAGTTGATGAGTTAAAGCTCTGATGTGAGCCGTTTACCTGATGAATCTACATGTGTGATAATGGTCAAACAGATCATATTTTTATTCATGTTGACAAGTGGAAATATCAAATTACACATATATTTAATGAAAAATAACCTTACAACAGCATTATTTAGGCCTCACACACTCCATGTGGTTTTGTGCATAGTGCCTTATTTTTAACTGTATTGAATTGGAAAAACAAATGTACATGGAAAAGGAGCAGAAACTGCTCACAAATAGAACAAAATAAGAAAAAAAGAAAATAATCATACAACAAAAATAACAAAACAACCAATTACATAAAAAAAACAAAACCGAAAAATGAGCAACAATTTTTAATTAAATGAAAAAAAATTACAAAAAATTAACAAAATATTGACAAAAGTGAAGAAAAACTGTGAAAAATTATCCACAAAATGTCCAAAAGTGAACAAAATGATCCACAAAATGAACAAAATATT
>JAQQAE010003057.1:0-20968 GCA_029823295.1 Pseudamia nigra | reverse complement strand
GGACAAAATATACATGAAAACTGCCCCCCCCCCCCAAAATCACTCTGGCCATACCCGCCTTCTTCTTCCCACTATGAAGCCAGCTGCACCAAGGTGGCTACACCAGAGCTCAGAACCCACATACCTAACGGAAATATGCACAAGTGTCTGGAAGATTTGTATTAATGATGTATGGTACTACTCATATGTAATACAGGAATTCCCATCACATGGGTTGTGATGTACACTCAAGACTTTGAAAAGGAAAAAAAAGAAATCTTGATAATGTATGTACTGTATGGATGTGGACCATGTTCAATTGATGGTAATGTTATTTGTGGCAAGTGTGAAGCACCTGTATCATAGGCTGAGTCAACTTTTTTGAATTTCATGAATACAAGCCACACTCCCCAAAGTTAGTTTGTCACTGAAACCTTAGTGTGGATTCCTTCAATGGATTCTATCACTGATAATGTTCTCTAAAAAAAGTAAAAATGTCAATATTTTAAAAATTATTTTTTGTATGTTGGCCAGTAGCACAAAAATTAAATGTTTTTATGAACGGTGTTAAAACCGACTGCCATTTCCTATGTTTTCCTCAGTTCAGGAATTGCCTTAATTTTCTGAAGTGATGGACCAGTTTTCT
The DNA here is from genome assembly GCA_029823295.1 of Pseudamia nigra. Classification (NCBI taxonomy): domain Eukaryota; kingdom Metazoa; phylum Chordata; class Actinopteri; order Kurtiformes; family Apogonidae; genus Pseudamia; species Pseudamia nigra. Next base: position 20,343 of record JAQQAE010003057.1, on the reverse strand, counting down.
GTCAGTTTTGACACAACATACATTTGGAAATGACAACGTCACTGGTTGTGTTGGTCGCAGATGATTATGGCAAATATAAGAACTGACAGACAGAGACCTTCCATGGTTTTATTTTATTTTTCAATAAATGCAAACATTTTCCATGTTTTCTCAGTGGTTCCTGGACATGTCTTGACGTTTCCTTTCTGCCACTAATGGCGGCCTTAGACTGTGCAATTTTTGTTTGACATTTTCTCTGATAAATGTTTCTAAACATACGCATCCCTTGCAGAAGTTTCAATGACACCCCATCAGTAAAGGGCATTTTCAGATTTGTCCTGTCTGGGCTAAAGCTTAACATTGGCCTAAAACCACATTTAAGCTGTGTTAAGATATATTTAACCACTGGGGGCAGAAAACCTCTAAAAAATGTTGACCGCAAACAATCCTGATTACAAAAATGATCTTGCCAACTTGTTAAGAAAAACTGCCTTAAACATACCAGAGAACACAATCCATGTGGTGGTTGCAACTAAGAGCTGTGTAGAGTTGGGTGATGGTTCCCAGTGGGATCAGCAGTACTCGAAACTCTGACGTTACAGTGAGTCACTTACCTAGTTTATTAGAGCTGTAATGGCCAGTGTTAGGGTTTTTACATCACATCGGCCCAGTAAATCTCCTACGTGCTTATCAGGTTCTTTTATTGTTCCTGAACTAAATTGCCTAAATTGTCTCTTAACTATGGGGTAAACTCACTGCTGTACGAGGGCTTCTCAGCTACATGTAGGACAAAAGAGCCAATCATTTGAAATATTCAGATTGCCACTCTAGTTAGGTTGAGGGTACTGGTGTTCTGAATGTAAATTAGTTGTGAACTAAACCTTTATCTGAGAGCACAAACTACTTCACTGATATGATTGTATTGTCTACCTTGTGCTCTCACATGACAACAAATCTAGTTCTGGTTTCTGAATGTTTATGAATGTGGAACTTTGCAAAAATGTACCTAAAAACTTAAAACATGCTTCTTGTGCTTTATTAAAAAAATAACTTTCATGGTGAATTTTTTCTGTATGTCTAGACCTCATTTGCTTTCAACTAATCAATAAAACATCACTCCTACTTTACTGCTGTGTTTGTGTTTTTAAAAAGGAAACTTACACTCAAGCTGTAATTAAATTTGTTTTATTTGATAACACTGAACCCAAAAACCACACATCAACGCACATAATTAAATGTAAACCTATGGGCATTGCTTTCAACAACACCTACGTGATTTTTTTTTTGGTTGAAATATCACTCATTTGTGTAAAAATCTTACATTCAAAACTGAGGAGATGCTAAGCAGCTGTTAACATTCCTGCCGGCGTCCTATGGCACAGAAGTAATCACAACACCATCAGTCTCTTTACAGAATAGTTAATTACAAAACAACATCAAGTCATTTTCAAGACACTTAAGGAGAAAAGCTAGGTTTGACTGTGTCGGACTGACATCAGGTCCGTGTTAGTTTGTCTGGGGGCATGAACCCAGCGTCGCCAAGAGTTCTGAGGGCCACCCTGCCGCTGGGGCGAATGGTGAGCCATGTGATGCTGCCGTTGTTCAGGCCCATACGTAGCCAACCCTCTGGTGGAAACTGCAGAGCCCTGAGACATGACAAGGACAAGGTTCAAGTGTCTGAGCAAACTCAAGCTTCTAAATCCTCCTGACAGACAAACTTTACTGATACAGACATGTGTAATTGTACCTTCAGTCATTTGGAGGATAATTAACCCATGCTGAAACTACTCACCAATTAAATAATGGTAATTTAACTGTGCTTGGGACAGAAAGCACAGGGTTTCTATGTGTTTTCCTATTTAAAAATTCCAGAACTTTCCAGACTCAAGTTTCTATACTTCCTGGTTGATGGAACCCAGGAAAAATCTTAAACCCTAATTCCATGCTTCCCATACAACCTAAGAACTGTGAAAACTAAATAACACCTAAATGAGAATGTGTACAACTCAACGGTTAAGTAAAACTAATGTTTGGGAAAAAGTGAAATGTGGCACGTCCACATGTTATCGAGTGAACTAATCAGCAGCTAGAGCGTATAGATCAAAATTAGTTTAGTCTTTTCAATTAAAAAAACCCTGACAAATGAAAGACAAATGATTTGCAAAGCAGGAAGACTTTTCAGCAACAAAACCACATTTTGGTCTCAGCCAAACTGTGACAATCGTGTCTGACAGCAACACAAACCTGCACACAAAATAGCGGATGACATTGGCATGACACACAATGATCTCATAGCTGTCTTCTTTCTGCTTGGGGTCAGCCCGATGGATGTATCGACGGAAGGCTGCCTCAATGCGAGCTCCATCTTCATGGTACTGCTGGAGGATGGTAGAGAGGTTGAAAGCCACCTCGTCAAATGAAGGGGTTCTCTGTGAACCCCTCGGTCAGTACAGAGGCAGAACATGAGGCTGCTGTGCATTTAAAGGAGTGTACAGACAGTTTAACGCCAAAATGAGGCCAACCACATGAAAAACACTGTGCCAGTTGAAGACTAAATAAGCACCAAGTACTGTTCTCTCACAGTATCAATTTCAATTATGCATTAAAATCCAGTTTCCAAGTATGCATGGCTTTCCATTCATATCAATGCTGAGTTAATGTAGTTACTGTAGTTCTCATTTTAGCTACTTTACATACTGCTCATAGTTTAATCAAGAATGCATCACATTCTATAAGACCACATTTGCTTGTACAGTCAAGACGCAGTGGATAAGTATTAAGCCACATTAAATGGAAATATTCAAGTTAAATACAAATACCTTAAATTTGTACTTGAGTAAAATATTCAGTTATTTTCCACTATTGATTAAACATATCCCATAGTAGCACCTAGTTCCATTAAATTGAAATGAAGATAGGGGCTACACTGTAATGTGTCTGTCTTCAGGTAAGGCACAGATTTCAATCATTTGTTGGTAAGGTCTCTAGACTGGCTGCAGTGAAAAATCTAGGAAGAAAATCAAGATGACAGACATCAGTAGCATAAAGTGGGGCAACATTTGTGGAATGAGTGGAACAACCAGTTTAACTCTCAGGCAACACAATCACTGGATATTTTCTAGCAGCTGAAGATTTGTCAAATATGATTAGAGTGATATGCTGCTCATGTTGGCATTTTGGAAGTTTCCTCTTTCTATAGCACATTCCTGGTACTAACGTAGTGGCCAAGTTATACCTTTAGCCATAAGCTGTGAGCCTACATAAGCAAATGGCATGATGTGTCCAGACATGCTTGGAAGCACAAAGTTATCTGAACAAAATCAAAACTGTACAAATCATGGGTAATCATGTCCAGCGCCTGTTTTCGATGTAGAGTGGGCATAGGATTTCTCACCACAGCGTCAGGTTTCCAGTGGGTTACGGGTGGAATTGGCTCAATGGGAGCGCCCTCCCTTAATAAGTCACAGCTCACAAGCTCCACTCCTGGAATGTATTAAAAAAAAAAAAAAAACATAAAAGATAGTTGCTATAATGCCCAATCCAACACATACTCTACTTTTACTTAAGTCATCTTGTGTTAATAAACTCAAGTCTACAACAGTATCACACCGGGTTAGAAGTTTTTTGCACAAAATACAACCTATAATCCATTAGTAAAACAATGGCATCAACATCACACTGACATATTTCAGCTTGTGGCCTTCAGGGACATCATGCAGCAGATTTAATGGGAAATTAGTCTAGATCCAGCATAATATTATAGCTTGTATATTGCATGCAATGGTATAAATTTCATTACAAATAGTTAATACCATAATTACAGTACAGCTTCAGTGATTCTTTCATTATTGTAAATAAACCCTAACGTCATGATGCAGGTCCATAAAGGACTCAATCACACTATAAAAACCAACTCACGACACTTATTACTTATTAGTAAATCAATTTTCCAATAAGAGATACTGATTTTAAAAGGATCGTATCTAAAAATGATCTCATGTCTATTGTTAGAAATGTGACCACAGCACCGATCTGCTAAACAGAAACAATAGACTATAGAAATGCTGAGAGTGGACACTCAGAATCAAGTATTCAATGAAGAAATGTAATACATATATTTGGTGGTTAAAAAAAAACAAAAATGTGTCAGAGAATGAAGTGCTGCTCTAAAAACCCTATGGCAGCATCACTTCACTAACCTGGGAGATGTTTGCCAATAATGTTTGCTGTCTCCGTGGCCCTCGTCATGCTGGAGTGTATCAGAACATCATACTTCAGTCCCAGAGCTGCCAAACGTAGGCCTGTGAGCTCAGCCTGCTCACGACCTGCAAGAGAACACACTGTCAATACGAGTCTGTAAAATGATTCCTTACATAAATGCAGTCAGGCATGTTAATAAGCTAACATCGGTTAATATCAGTTTGCATGTGCTTTCATCGTGACATGAAAAGTTCCTTATTTTTCAGAATGCTCTTTGTCCCAACCAGTGAAAACTCAGCTGCTTTTGAATATTTATGATAAATGTTAGAATTATGGATTATGTATGAGAAAATTCTGCTTACCTCTTAAGCTAAATAAACAATTTAAAAGGCCTCCTCGAGGTGAGGGAAAATGCATTTTCAGAAACCAGAAACCAATGTGCTTTTTCAAAGCTGATCAAATGATGGCTTTTTGGAGATGTAGAGTAATAAAAGACAACATATTCAGTAATATCATGGTAAAAATAAACCCTAAACCGCCATCAAAAACAGGAGAAACATTGAACGGGACCATTTTATTGTACAAGAGCTACTTAAGGAATAGTTTCCTGATAATTCTTAGACTTTAAATTACTCAGGTTAAGGTTTGTAAGTGTAAGAGTTTGAATGCAGACTTTTTGTTTGAAATCGAGCATTACAATTTTTCCTTAAGTAAAACATCGAAATACTTCTGCATCACTTTGTATTAACAGAAACAACAGCGGCAGTAAAAAATTAACCAGCAGCTGATAAAGTGCACCTAATGGAGTGAGGATCCTGTCCTTGTCACTGCTTCCACTCAGATTGTACTGGGAGTGTCTGATGAGGAGGATGTTCCGTGTAGCTTTGGGTTTGCCATTGTCTTGCTCGCTTGCGGGGTCTTCTGTTGTGTTCTCCTTCTTCTTCCCATTGATCAGTGTAGATGGGTCTCTCCTGAACACAACATGATTTTGAGATTAGAGGAGGCGTTGTCTGACATTGTTAACTTGAGGCATAGAAAACTGGGTTAACATCTCTGGCTTAAAATCAGAGATATCTACCATGACTGTACACTGTATATATTAAGACCATGACACACAAATATAGTTGTATTGCCAGTTTTCGATTCATAAAACAGAACAGTCACATTGTCAGATTGACAACTAAGTTATTATAGGCACGTGCAGATTCCCAGAACATCTCAGTGCTGCAGCTAAACTGACCTGTTCTGTACTGTGGTATGATTTACCGCGTTTTGTATCGTTTTCCTGTGTCTATAACCCTTATCTAGGCTTGTATTCGGGAACTATACTGTCCTAACTTGATTTAAGAATAGATTGTGCTAAAAGAGCGTTTCTCTGACAATTATCCTCAGCACCAGGTCTGTGCTTCAAATTATGATCCACCAGAATCAACTAATCTAATAAATCTGCCATGACGTACTTGTCCCAGTTGAAGTCCCACGCGGCTCCGGTGGGAGCCGGAGTGTGGCAGGCAGGTGTCCACGCAGGCTGCGCAGCTTGAAGGACGCTGAATCCCGACCACAGCCGGGACACGTCTCCGTGAGAGTCTGCAGCGGCTGCCGCGATCACGAGCGCGGCTGAACCTCCGGCAACGCTACAAAGAAGTTTTAAAGTTCTCCTATATGACATAGTGAAAGGTGCCGATGGAACGCTAGCTAATTAGCTGCACTTAACTGGACGTTGATGATATGTCTCACAAATATATGGCTTGCTGTTAAATGTTAAGCCTGGAGCTGGAGTGTGTAAGAAAGCAGACGCCCTCTGTCACGGATACCTACCGGGCGGCGGCGACTAGTTAGAAACTAAAAATACAGTCGGTCAAGAAAAGGTAGCAAGCTAATCTAGGCAGTTTCCTACAAACATTACGGTGGCCCGCAAGAGTCAAAAGAGTTAAATTCGCATAAATTACCCAACACGCCGATTGAGGGCGCTCTAATCCCTCAAATTACAGCACGTTCATTGATTTCATGAAAGAATATTTCAACGGGGTGAATTTGAGTTTACGAAGTCTATGGTTTACACAATACTGAATCACATTTGGAATTAAAGCAACAGAAACAGGAAAAAACAATTTAACGGTAAATAACTTAATCTAAACTGCTGCTTGCTGTAGATTGTTGTGTGTGTGGCATAGGTGTAAACTGAGAAAAGGATGAATGAATGTATGAATGAAAGAAAAAAAGAATTTATGACCGAAGTGGTGCCCGGCACTTTTCACTTCAAGGCCCAAAAGACAAAAATGTCGTTTAATTGCTCATACTGTGGGGAAAAGGCTGTACATATAACTATTATATCATTCTCTTAATGATGGAATATGTAAGAATGATAATGCTGTGAAAGCAAAAGGACAAAAATAAAGAAATAATCAAATATTTAATTAATATAATATAATTAATTAATGTAATTATAATTAATAATTAATATATATAATATAATTCCATCCATCCATTTCCTACCCCTTAATCCTCTATAATTGATAATTAATTAATAATTAATATAACAACAATGGCCAAACACTGAACAAAATAGTGGATCAAGTGAAAAAAAATCAACAAAAGACGACTCAGTAATCAACATAAATAAACAAAAGAATTCAACAGAATAAGTTAAAAGTAAACAATAAATAACTAAATAAACAATAAAAAATAATCATCAATTAAAAATCAATAAGCTACATATAAAATGTACAAAATGTACCAAAAAAATCAACAATCCACAAAACATAAACAAAATGAACAACAATAAATAAAACAGAACAACATAACAAAATGAACAACTGAAAATAACTAGAAAAGTTCCAATCTCTGGAGAGGTTGCATGGGATTACTGAGTCAAAATAGTTGAACTTGCTGGAAAAGTGCAAGAGTTAAACTAACTATTCGGTAGAGTAGTAATAAAAGGATCAAAGCACTGTCATTGCCATGGTAACCACATATTCCGTTAGTTCTTCATCCATTTCCTATGCGAAAAAAATTTGTCAAAAAAGCTTACTATTTAAAAAAATTGTAAAGGCTAGAATTATGAAAAACAATAGCGCACTTGTCCTGAATAAGCTGAAACATATGAAGTTTGAATGATTTGAATCGGATGAAAAATGTAAGAGTAGTTACACAACAAAAAACATACGGAAGTGGAGGGAGAACATTAAAGACTCAAGACAACAATAGTGTGATTGCAGCATGAGTCATCATTCCCACTAATTATAAGAATTTTTAAAAAATGAACAAAGGAAGAAAATAATTAAAGACATTACTCAACAAAAAGTATATGTAAATGTAACAATGCATCAAAATAATCAACAAAATGAATGCTTGTTTAGCTTGTTTAATTTAGCTAATATTTTGTTGCTTATTTAGCTAATTGTGTTCATTTGGTTTGTATTTGTTGATTATTTAGCCTTTTTTATTTTGCTGATATTTTGTTCATTATTTAGCTGATTTTGTTTATTTTGTTGATATTTTATTGCTTATTCAGCCAATTGTGTTCATTTTGTTAATGTTTTGTCAATTATTTAGCTATTTTTTTGTTTAATATTTTGCTGATTATTTAGCAAATTTTTAAAATATTTTGTTGACTATCTAGTTAATTTTGCTAACTTTTTTTGGTTATTTAGCAAATTTGGTTAATTTTGGTAATATTTTGCTGATTATTTAGCAAATTTTCTTAATATTTTGTTTATTATTTAACTATTTTTTCATTTTGTTAATATTTCGTCAATTATTTAGGTAATGTGAACATTTTGTTGGTTATTTAGCACATTTTGTGAATTTGGTAATATTTTGCTGATTATTTACAAATTTTGTAAATATATTGTTATTTACCTATTTTTAAAATTTTGTTAATATTGTGTCAAATACTTAGCTAATGTTAACATTTTGTTGGCTATTTAGCTCATTGTGTTAATTTTACTAATTTTTTATTATTTAGCAAATTTTGTTGATTTTGGTAATATTTTGCTGATTAGCAAATTTTGTTAATATTTTGTTGATTATTTACCTATTTTTTTAAATTTTGGTAATACTGTATTTTGTTATTTAGCTAATGTTAACATTTTGTTGGTTATTTAGCTCATTGTGTTAATTTTGCTAAAATTTTGTTGCTTATTTAGCAAATTTTGTTGATTTTGGTAATATTTTACTGATTATTTAGCGAATTTTGTTAATATTTTGTGGATTATTTATTTATTTATTATTTTGGTAATATTGTGTCAATTATTTGTTAACATTTTGTTGTTGATTTATCTCATTCCGTTATTTTCCCTAACATTTTGTTGATTATTTAGCAAATTTAGTTGATTTTGATAATATTTTACCGATTATTTAGCAAACTGTTAATATTTTGGTCATAATTTACTTATTTTTACCAATATTTTGTTGAGTGTTTAGCAAATTTTGTTCCTATTGCTAATATGTTGATGATTATACAGGTAATTTGAGTATTTTATTGATTATTTGCCTGTTTTTGGCCAGCCTGTTAATATTTTGCCGACCATTCTTGCTACATTTTAATGGCTCCTACTCAGTGAACTGTGGCCAAATACATTTTTTTCATCATCAATACAACTGAATCAGTGTAAAACGTACTCGTTAAGACAGTTGACTCATCTTGAAGGTGGATTTATTTGAAGGAAAAATAAACACTCCTACATGTGACAGAGTACAAAGCCTGTGAACGCAGCCTGTTCTTCCTGAACGTAACACAGTATCATCTCACAGGCATCAAAGACGGTCGGGATCCGCCACTTTTCGCTGTGAATGATGAATGATGCACGTTACTGACGGGTGTTTTTGTCCCTCGAAGACACCGGCAGCCTTTGCGGAGGCTCCACCTTTCCGAGCGGCTCAGTGACCTCAGCAGTGGGCTGGATCGTAAGGGTGGGATTTCCAGGCTTTGAGAGGGAGCTCAGCGTGTCCCTGCCTCTGCGTGAGGATCTATGCGGCTTCACCCGAACCGAACACGGACCGCTCGTCCCCCGAAAAGCGCCGCCGTATTGCACCCCGGATCTCTTTTCTACATGCGACTCCAATCGGAATAAATAATAGAGGAATGTGGAAATTACAGAATGCCCAACAGCGCTGGAAAGAGATTTAAACCCACCAAATACATCCCAGTGTCCACAGCTGCCACTCTCCTTGTGGGATCGACCACTTTATTTTTCGTGTTCACGTAAGTTTGCGTCTTGTTCCCATTCGGTGCATGTGAGGCTTCCTGCAGATTAATGGTGCGTCCAGATTATACAACCCAGAAGGAAGAGGAGATAGCGGCTCGAAGTTTGCATGGAAGGATTTAGTCACTTAGGTGGGAGAAGTGATTTTAAAGGAGTATATCTGCCCTAAAGCGGTCTCTTAGTAGTAAACCAGGGCAGCCTTTATGCTTTTTTCCTGCAGCCACAAACGCATCATTACACAGAACTCCTACAAGGCAAACTTCTAATATGTCATGCAAGTTTAACAAGGCCGCAGTTTCCATAGAAGATGGATTGTTGATATAATTAAGATGGTTGTACTGGTTCAGCAGGCTGTTGTTTGACAATGCTGGATGTGTAGGAAGATTTGATGATCTGTAATAGTTACTCCCTGAGCAACCTTACCAGTGATCATTTCACAAAGAGGAGTCCTGTAAGAGGTTCCAAAGGGTTTATGGCCTGTGCTGTCATGTTATTCTTTTAGGTGATGCCTTCTGCAAACTTACTGATCAACAGCTAATTAAAATAATGAGGGTGTGGTTCGTAAATGCAGAGTTAAGAGACCTCAAGACAAAAATGACAAAAGACTCGAGATGTAAATGACTTAAAGGCAGAACATGCAACAGTGTGACAATGACAAAGATAAAAGGTGGAATAAGACAAAAATTATGTAAAGGTCAAGTATGTAACCAGATGAAAACTACATTTAAATATCTAATAAGGTGAAAATGATATAAAGGTCAAATATGGAACAAAAAAGATGCAACTAAGTAAATGACATGAGAGATTCAGTGTGATGCAAATAGTGTAAAAGGTGCCGCAAAATGAACATGATGTCAAGGCAAAAGCTGCAAATCAAACAAACTGATGTCAAAGGACAAAGACAGAATGTGCCACAAGATGAGAAAGACACAATAAACAAAAAATATGCAGACTCAGCTTATTGCAAATGATATAAAAGATGTACCAATATGTAAAAGATGGAATAAGTAATTATAAACCAGTGTATCTGTTTTCCTGCAGCCTCAAACACACCATTAGTCAGAACACCTACATGGCAAAATTCCAATAGGCTGTAGGCGGTTGTTGATATAATTAAGATGGTTCAGCAGGCGGTTGTGTTTGACAGTGCACGATGTGTAGCAAGATTAGATGATGTGGAATAGTTACTTCTGAGCAAACTCATCAGTGATCCTTTCCCAAAGGCAAGTCCTGCAGGAGGCCCCAGAGAGTTTATGACCTCTACCATCATGTGTGAGGGCAGTTATTTTTGAGGTTTTGCTCTACTTGCTGTTCACCAACTATGTTAAATAGTACAAGTCTATAAATGTTAGCCTATGTTATATGAGAGCTAAAAGATGCGAATAGACAGGGGAGAACGTCAGTGGCTCACCTGACAGTTCACACTCACATGTCCCAGGTCCAATCGGAGCGGCCCGGGCTTGAATCCAGCCCTCAGCCCTTCACTGCATGTCACTCCCCCACACTCTTCCCCCATCTTTCCTATCTCTCTCAACTGTATCTATCAAATAAAGGCTAAAATCCCCACCTAAAAAAAAGATGCAAATAGATGAAAATGACTTAAAGGGAAAACATGCAATTAGAAAAAGAGCAAGACGAAATGATGCAATAAAAATAAAATATGCAACAAGGTAAGACAATATAAAACGCTCAAAAACACAAAAATTACTAAAGACCCTTAACGTGGTGCAAATGATGTAAAATATGCAAACAAGACATAAAAAAGTAGACGTTATAACAAGATAAACACCATGAAATACACAACATGGCAAATATGTAGAGGATGCAAAAAGATAGGCAGAGAGGCAGTATGATGCAAAGGATGTAAAAGAGAAAGATAATGATGTACCAGCTTCAACCAAACCAAAACATGGACAGAAAACAAAAATGTTATAAAGGTAAAAGATGCAGTGAGATGAAAACGGCATGAGAGAGTCAACCTTATGTGAATGATGCCAAAGATGCAACAGCATGACAATGATATATAACAGCCTCAACTTAACATGAGATGAAAATGCAGTTAAGGTAGAAGACGCAATGAGATGAAAATGACTTCAGCAAGACACAAAGAATGAAAGAAGATGTAAAAAAGTGAAAGTTGTTTCAAGAATTTGTTGCAAAACTGACAAGAAGAAGAAAAGGATGCAGAGGACATTATGTAAAAGAAGTAGTGACAAAAAAGTAAAGGCATGAGGTGTTTCAAAGAGAGACTTTCAGATGCAATGGATTGATGGTGGAAGAGTCAGTTAAAACATACACATTATGGCTTTTTTTCTTTTTGAGTCTTGAGCTGAAAAACTTTGGAACCACTGCCTCAGAGATGATAGGATGAAATTTATGACTAACCCTTGATCCAAACCAGGCCGTTCGTTATCAGCGACATTTTTTCATTCCCTCCGTGTGAATGTCTTTATTCTGACTGTGTGGCAACAGTCGTCCGTCCTCGCCTGCTGCAGCCCGTGTGATTTTCCTGTAACACAACCTATCAGCAAACATCACGATCGCACAGAGCAGCCTTGAGTAGAGAAGGCTTCCTCTAAACTCCCTCTTGTGATAAATGAACAAGTTAGACCTATGGATTTAACCCTGAACCAAGCCTATAGGAGGAGAGAAACCATGGAGAGGGTGATGCCTCTCGCGTGAAATCATCATTTCCTCATACGTACATTCCGCTCCTGTGTGAACCCCAGGTGAGTGGATTAGTTTTAAATCAACAGGCTCAGTCACACATCCTCAAGGAACCCTGAGTTGACTCGAAGAGCTTTTTGGGAACCACTGACCCAGAATAAAGGCTGCAGTAAAAGGCAGTGTATTTTATACCTGGTAGTAAATCAGTGATGACGCTGCACTGTGAAGATTTCTTGTGATAAACATTGTTTTCCAGTGATTAGTGCTCTAATTCTGTTCATTTGATTTACTGAAGAGCTACATTTTTAAAATCATGACTATGTTGTTTTAGTCTTATACTTTTTGTGCTCTTTAGATCATCATTTTTGTCCTTTGACTTTCATCTTCTTGTATTTTTTACACCTGTTTTGCATCTTTCACAGCATCGTTCTTTTTTGTACATGTTTTTTGTCCTTCATGTCACATGCATCTTTTACATCACCTTCATTTTTGGATTCATACATCATCTGTGTTTTTTTTTTTCTCATTTACACTGCCTGTGTCTTTTCAGATCTTTTACATCATATTTGTTTCTTTTTGAGAAGTTTGTTCGAGTTGATTTTTCTTTATTTTTATTATTTTCACCATTGTATATTAATACTGAAGACATCCAAACTGTGAAAGAACACATATGGAATTATGAAGTAAACAAAAAAAAAAATCAAACACTATGATGAAACTGTCTCTTATGGGGACCAGCGCAGGAAAGGAAGATCAAGAGCTACCTCTGCTGCACAGGATATGTTTCTTAGAATGACCAGCCCGATAAACTGACACTGTGCAGCACCTCAGATAGTGTTTGATTATTTGCTGACTGTACTTGGGGACACATTAAAACTTCATGAGATTTGTCAGATTCACTGATCTTCACTTAACTGTCTTTTGCCATAACATAGATTTGTACCGTAGTTGTAGTAGCTCTAATTGGACTAATGACTCTGTACTCATCATTCCTCTACACAAGACAGCTGATGGCCTAATGCACATTAAGAAGGAAAGAAATTGCACAAACTAACTCCTCTGTGAATTGAAAAACATTCCAGGGGACCGCCTTGTGAATCTGATGGGAGAATGCAAAGCTGTCATCAAAGCTAAATGTGGCTACTTTGGACAACAACAACTTTTTTGTTGCCTACATAATTTCATACATGTTCTTTCACAGTTTGGATGTCTTCAGTATTACTGTACAATGTTGAAAATGATTAAAATAGAGTAAAAACCACTAACGGAGAAGGTGCACTTGGGGATCTTCTGTGCTGTATATCACTGTGGCTAATAGAAAACACATGGGGGTGTAGGCAACTGATATTTCACTGCATGATGAAGTGTTTTCTGTTTAATATGTCACCCGTTAATAGCTGCTGTGTGTGTATAAAGCAGCAAATTCTGTGTGCACCCTGGTTTTTCACACCTCGGTCACTGATTGAGACTGAAGGAAACATATGGTGGTGGGCTGCCTGATAGGTTGGATTGTAGCTTTAAAAATCCCAGCACTCCATGGTGCACCGTCTAGGGCTTTGCATAAACAAATGGCCTGATTTACAAGCCTTGATGCAGAATGGTTGTAGAATGATTTCACTGTAAGATGTGCAGTCGAGGTGTATTGTTCGCAGACAGCAGCTCAGCATGTTTTAAATGAGATTTTTCATTGTCAGTCTTTTGATTGATAAAATCTGTATTTCAAGGTTCATCCCCCAGCAGATGGTTTAGGGGTGAGGATTAAGACTTTGCTCTGCTGCTCCTTCATTTCAGAGTTAAAGGCCCAGAGGATTGAGTGGCGTATAATGGAACCCCCAGGGGACCAGTGCACGTCCAAACTAGGCCACGTCTTCTCATACTCGGGCATCGTTCATTATGTTGAACCCAGACGAGCATCGCCTCTGACTGATGAGCTGAACTACTCAAAGGCAGTAAAGGCTTTAAAACAGCCGTGTTTGTAAATGAACCCAGAGTCACAGATGACACGTGCAAATTGGGGAAAATTTTAATCCTCAAAGTAAGGGGTACAAAGACACAACATATTTACGCAAGGACAATTCCAGTAGTACTTGAGACACCTGACTGTTGCGCCTACAAGAACTTGGACATCTCATTAAGATCCATGGAATCTGTATTATATGTGAGCTGTTCCAAATTTTGTGTCATAAGCACCAAGTAAATTAATAATAATGAATGATAGAATAGATTTAATGAACACAATGATCAGCAAAATAAACAATTTGATAAACAAAAGCACCAGAAATGGACAAATAAAGAATTGATGCTGATTATAATGAACAAATATGAACGAGAAAACAGTATAATTTTTAAATGGGTGACTCATTTTCACCATCCTCACCCTTCTATCGTTTTAATTTTATTGATTATTTTGCTCATTTTGGTACATTTCTTGATCATATTCTTCATTTTTTGTTTGTTGTTTTTTTCATTTGATCTACTATACTATTGATTTTTGAATATTTAGCTAATTTAATTAATCTGTTTGTTTTGTCAATTTATTTATGGTTCAGCTTGGTTTGATTAATTCTCTTGATTGTTTTATTTATTGTTTGTTTATTATTTTGTTCATGTTATCCATTATATGATTGATTGTTGCATACTTTATTTTTCTAGATTATTTTGTTTATTTTTGTTCATTCATTTATGGTTTTGCTCAGCGTGATTAATTTTTTGTGTTTATTTTATTAATTTAAAATTTTTTTTGTTTATTATTGTATTGATTTTCTTTGTTAATTTTACTCACATTCTTCATTTTTGTCCACCGAGCCAGTGCTTATGAGCAAAAATGTTCAGGTATAGGAAGGATTCCTATAGATTTCTAGAGAGACGTCCAAGTTCCTGTAGGTGCGACAGTGGGGTGTGCCAATATTTTTGCCCGTACAGTGTACATCCAAGTGTCAGGTTTGCCAGGGACAGGCCACAGTGTGTTAAAGGTCATACTGTTGACAGCAGGCTATTTGGAGTCATATGGGCAATAGAGGATATAAGACCTGGGGCCAGCAGAGACACACAAACACACGCAGAGTCCATGGTGTTGGTGTGTTTGGCTGACTAGAATCCTGACAGTTTGTGTTTCCCACAGAGATAGAATTAGAACGCATTAGAACAGAATTATTTATATCTTCGCAGCATGACCACAGTATAGAGGGATGATAAATTAAGCTTTTAGTGATGACTTAGCCATCATATTATCCCAGCTTTATCTGTCTATAACCAGGTTCTATTTTACAGTAGCTTAGACCTCTGACTGGGTCTAAATGCGGAGGAGCTCTGCATCACTGCCTTCAAGCAGCCGCCTTTTAGCCTTTTGTAAATCCTCAGAAAGCCTTAATCGCTGCCCTTGACTGGATGCCAAATGTTTAACCTGTTACGGAAACAAAGTAGCCAGCGTGTTGTCGCTACCCGAGCCGTACTCTTGAAACCAGATTGGTTCCACGCATGTGCGAGGATACTACTTCCTGTTATGTATTTCCAAGTCATTTACATGCGTTTCTAGAATTCAAAGACAGTGAATGTATGTGCCACTGTTGCTTGTAAGAGGTTCAAAGTACAGATTCTACAAGATTCACTATTTCATCAAACACATTTACATTTTTTTCCCAGCAACATTGGCTGTCGAGCTAACGTCACAAGATGACCGCGGCTAATGCTAGCTTCAAGCTAACTGTCTAGTTCAACAGTTCAATCAGACTGAATAAAACGACACAACATGGAAGTTATTTCTAAGCTATTGTCTTCAGTTTCTCGATCGCTTTAGTCATTTTAAGTTCATTTTGTTTATTTTTGTTTTATTCTTGTTTATGTTGTTAATTTTGTTGCTTATTTTCTTTTTTTGTCTTTCTCTTCATTATTGCTATATTTTGTTCATTTTGCTGCTTATTTTTGCTCATTTTGTCTATTTTATTGTGTTCTTGATCATTTTTGTTCATTTTCATTCACTTTCTTGAATATTTTTTTCAACTTTGCTCATTTTTTGACTATTTTGTTTTGTTTTTCCTTTGTTTTCCTGGTTATTTGATCCATTTTTGGTTAGTTTGTTTATTTTGCTTACTTTCCTGATTATGTTCTCCATTTTAACTAATCTTCCTCATTATTCTTTTAATTTATAGTCCTGTTCTGTATTAGTTTCCCCTTCCCAGACAAAACCTATGTGCTTGAGTGTAGTGGTGAATGATGTTGGAGAGGTCGGTGCTGCTGGCACACGGAGCCGGTCTGTCTTCAGACCTCGAGCAGAGCTGTGCATGAGAACAGGCCTGACTCGCTTCTAATCTCTGACTTCCACATCTGTTTCCTCCTTTTCACTGTAGATCCATTCAATCAACCTTCGTTCAGACCGCACAGAATGCATTGTTTGCCATTTGTGCACTACTCAGAATTTCAGAGGATAGAGCAGCCAGGAGGTCAGAATTACCCCGTGTGTTTTCAGTTGCTCATTAATTTGCTTTGATAAAACGTTGAAGGCTCAGTTTTTGGGCCACGTGTTAAATGCGGAAGTGTCATCAAATGCAGTACCATCAGTGTCCACCGCCTCCAAAAGTGATGAATGTTTACAGCCTTGTACAAACAACTGTTTTGGCCAGAGGTCTTCACTGTTTCGTTTAAACCGCCTCAGCTCCTTCATATTCCACACATAAGTTCATGTTTTGTGTTGGGATTATAGGTAATAGTTACAATATGGTGGCACCCAGAAGCTCCTTGTTTGAGCTTGCAAACAGCTCTTTAGAAACCTATGGGTGATGTTCATGGATGCCTAGTCCATATTTTATATACAGTCTGTTGTTTTGTTACACTCTCTGTTGTCAAATATAATCCATATACTGTAAATCCAGATCATAAAATATAGGCAGTTATACCACTAACAGCTGCATGATAAAATTGACCCCTATTGAAATTGATTTTTACACTGTTTATGGTTAAACGCCAAGTTTATACACATCAGCTTTTCTTTCAGTTCAATTAAGTTGTATTTACATGGTGCCAATTATAATGTAAGGCTATCTCTAGGTGTTTTACTCTACACAGAGAGCAAATTCAACAGAATCACAGAGAGTAAGCCTAGGGCCATGGGGTGGGGTGGGGTGTTGGGGCTTTCTTTGAAGGAGAGAAAAGACTTCCTGCAGAACCAGAGGTCTGGGTAGGCAGCCATCTGCCTGGACTGGTTGTAGTTAGAAGAGAGAACAAACAACACAGACACTGGACGACACGGATAAACACTAGACGGGTGGACGAACAACAACCGCACGACAAGATCTGCATGTGATCTGAAAGGTATGGGACTGTGTGAAAGTTCAAGGCATCTCGTCTTGTCCTATCTTGTCATGCTGTTTAGAATACCCAGACACATGCACAAAAATGAATGAACATACTAAATCAGTCTGGGCCTAGAACTCAGAAATATCCACATTTGGTTTGTAGGATTGCAAATAAAAATACAGATACATGTTCACAGAATAAACGCATAAAAACAGAAATAATTAGTGTCAGCAGATGACAATCTATATTTAGTGTGACGTCCATTCCTGTACAAACAATACTGATATGTGTAGAATGAAATCTGGTTGAAGTCACTAGATTTATATTGTTTGTTTTGTTAATTCATCTGATTATTTTGTTTTTGCTAATTTTGTTCCCTGTTTTGTTCATTTTGTTATTTTGTTAATTTTTGGTAAATTTATTTGATTGATTTTTTTAAGCTTATTTTGTTGCTTCGTTTGCTAACTTTCATACTGTCCATAAGGTTGATTATTTTCTTTAATTTAGCTCCTTTTCTGGCTTTAATTCCCGCTGTTTTGGTTTAACAATGGGTTCTACTCATTGATGTGTGGATCATAATGTAACTGAGTAGAAGTACAGTTTATTCACCACAGATGTAACTGAGTAAGTATTCTGCAACCCAACTCCTCTCAGAAGTACATTTATTTGAAAAAAGGAAAAGTAGAATAGTCGTACATGCAAAGGAGTAAATGTACTCTAGTACTATCCACCTGTGCACATGATTCAAGGTTTAAAAGCTTAATTGAATGTTTGTTCATTGATCCTAATCCATGCCCTGCATGTGATTATGCATGCTGAGCTGCTGTTGCCTTTTTGTCAAGAGGTTTGGTAATCTAGCTTGTAATCATTAATGCTTCTCTTTTCAGTACCACTGTCCATTAGAGCCTGTTTGCTCTTTTACCTGTAGGTAAATGAATTGTTGGTTTACCTCGCCTTGTTTATTCCTTTTATGGAGATGAGAGCGTCTTGGCTGCATGTTTTAAATACTGCTCATAAGTCACCGCGGTCGATTTGGGTTTAGTTTGTTTATTTAAATGTGTGATGGCGGATATTTTGCCAAGATTAACATGTTTCAAGGGCAGAGTGGTTTCCAGAAGGAGGAAATAAACAATGCTAAAAATATCCTGTCTGTGCCAGTGAGCGAGCATCACAGAGGTGCATCATTTGGGATGTGACAAGTAAATGTGCGAACAGCTGAACTTTACCTTCAAAATGGAGCTGCACAAATATTATCGTCGCAGTGCAGTGTTTCAGTTTGGAGAGCAGGAAAATCAATAGACCGTGGTTGTACTGCCCAAAAATATTATATCATTTGTGGTTATAGGCTGATTTTTGGAAGAAGAATCCAGATGATTATTTATGGCTCTAAGTTATCAGGAAAAGACACAAAACAAATCAAGGTAAAAGATGGAAAAAGATTCAGTACAACATAATATGTAGTGCATAAAAGATGAAACAACATCTCAAAGACACAAAGATCAGAGCAACATAGCATAAAAATGCAAACATGTTTATGATGTTTTATTGTTGCAGTAAAAAGAGACAAATGTTAGATAAAAGATCAACTATGATGTAAATAATACAAAAATACATACAAAAATATATAAAACACACAAAAAAATTACAACTTTGTCAAGATGTAAAAAGGAAAAAAAAACATTTGTAATTTTAATATTTTATTGAAAGGTGAAACAAAAATACAAAACAAATTTTAAAAACCCAAGGGCTAAAAGGTGCAAAAAGGTGAAATACAACCTAGAACACATGGTGAAAAATACGTGAGATGCAATATCCGCAAATGACACAAAAAGACAAAAACAACATAAAACATGTAAAAGGCCAAAACTGCACATCTACAGTTTTAATGTCTTCGTAGAAAAAGCAACAAGACAAAAGTGACATGTCAATAAAATGTAAAAGACTTTAAAATACATAAAAGATGCAAAAATGTGTGAGACAAAAAGATAAAAATAATGAAAGAAATGTCAACAATAAAATGCTGTGAATATAAAAACACAAACATTTGTAGTTTTAATGCAGTAGGGAAGATGCATCAAGATTAAAATGACATAAAAATACACCCAAAAGACAAAACATGTAAAATACATAAAAATGCAAAACGTGTAAAAGACAAAAGATGAAAACAACAAACAATGTACAGTAAAAAGACAAAGCAACACATATGTGGCTTTAATGCACGAGTGACATAAAAAGAAAATCAAGGGCAAAATACAACGTGAAAGAGGCAAAAGTGCATAAATACAAATATGACATCAAAGGTGTAATAAGATTTAACTGATGATGATGATGAATCCTGTTTCTAACAGTTTCCAAGTTCAGACCCACTTTATCGAATCACTGTATGTTTTACAAGGTAATAAACCTGTTGACCACGTTTTCAGTATCCAATAGAACAAAAACAACACAAAACTTAACAAAACAAATAATGAATAAAATGGAGGAACACACCAATGAAACAATCATAAAGTAAATTAACAGACACAAACAACAAACAAACAAAATAACAAAAAAGACAATAATTCACAGCCAAATAAGCCAAATAAACCATAAAAATGAACATGAAGATAAAAACAAATAAACTGGACAATGAATATAAATAATAAAATAAATTGATGAAAAAATGAGAAAAAAGTCATGCCCAAAATGGATGTAAATTATTAAACATTGAGAAAATAACGAAGAAAGTTAAACGACCAACATAATGAATTAAATGAAAAAGAAAAATGAAAGAAAAGAAAGAATGGAAACTACATTATAATCTGTCATCTTTGTCTATGTCACCATGGCAACAGATACTGCACCTGTCAATCAAAATCCAGTGTCAGATTAAAAAGTCCCACTCTTCACTAGTGATCGACCGATATGGGTTTTTCAGGGCAGATACCGATTATTAGTAGCTAAGGAGGCTGATAACCGATATTTGGAGCCGATATTCATTTGCAGTAAAAGTGTAAAA
>JAQQAE010003056.1:4811-20970 GCA_029823295.1 Pseudamia nigra | reverse complement strand
GTGTGTGTGTGTGTGTGTGTGTGTGTGTGTGTGTGTGTGTGTGTGTGTGTGTGTGTGTGTGTGTGTGTGTGTGCAGATCATGTATCGCAGGCCCTGCTGCATTCCTGTACTACAGTCAGAGCTGAGCCATTTCCGCTTCTGTACCGGCAGCGAGTGAAACAAAAGGCTGATCTGTGGTGCACATTTCAGCACCACAGAAGGTGGACAGCGCTCCGGGCAGCCCGAGTGAGGATGGACAGCTCCTCCTGACGACACACTCACACAGGAGCCATGACATGGGCTGTGACATAAAAACCACATCTTAAAATCGTTGAGTATTTCCTTTATTCTGTTACTGAAAATAAACTGCACACATAAAATACGTTACAAGTCAAAAGACACCATCACTGCTTTAAGGAGGACTGTCACCAGTGTGTGTTACTTGTTAAAGGTGACATATTTCTCATGTCGTCGTACATCTGAAGTCAGAAGGATCATCTCTTGGCATTCACCGCGTGCCTTAATTGTAAGACATTAAATCAAGGTCCGCTGTGAACACGGAGAGACACAACCAACTCGTCTGAGTGTGTGACTGTGTGTATGAATGTCCGTCCACCAGATGCATTCAGTAATCTGGGAAATGGGGAAATAGCTCCCATAAAATTTACATTACACACACTGTAAAATTATTTTGCCGCCTCGGAGGCCTGCGGTGTGACTAAAGCGGTGTCTGGATCAGCTTTGGCCAAAAAATACAAATATCCAAACATCCCACTTGGTCCAAAAGGATCACATCCTTTCCCGGTTGTTGTTTAGGCCTATAATATTGTACAAAAACATTCAAAGACAAAAAGATCGAAGTTAGGTTATAACAGCAATAACTTTAACGCAAAATATTGCAGGTCGTTCTGCGGGAAAATACAGAATCCCAGGCCACTTTGGAGGCAAAAATGACTCCGTTGATGTTTACCCGTCGAATGCTTTGTCCAGAATTGCAGAAAGCATAAAAGTCCTCCATTATCCCATAATGCACCTACAAAAAAAGAAAGCACAAAATGCGTCATGAACTTCATACAAAATTGCAGATGACAAAGTGTCATATTTCCCCTTGACCTGATTAGAAATTCACTTGGCGTCCATAAAACAAAAAGTCACTGTCCACGTCAAAAATATTGATTTTCCTAGTGACATAACGGACACATTTTGCTCCACTGCACACACGCATACACACGCAAACCTGCAGGTCACACGTCAAAACTGCCGCAAATTGTAAACGGAGCAGGAACTGCGGGTGTCCTGAACGCAGCAGCGCTCTATGTACGTGCATCCAAGAGCGCGTCTCCTCAAACAGCATCTGACCGGAGACCGAGCTGTGAAGCACCGACACCGCCTAAATGGGACTGATCTCTCTCCGTCCGGTCTTTTCCTCTGACTTTGGGATTAATGGTGCTCCAGCCAAACAAATGAGGCATCTGCCTTCAGCACAAGAGGATTGGGATGAGGGGGGTAGAGGAGGGGATGTTGACGTCACCGGCAAAACAGATGTTCCTCTATATTACCCAGCGTCCTCCTCATCACTACCCTGTGTCCTTGAAACTAGGAGGGAAATTGACGACTTCCCACTTAGAGTATTAACATTTATTGCCGAAATGTGTTAAGAGAACTGGGCTGAACTGTGCGTGTGTGTTTATATGTTAGTGTGAGTGTGTGTGCATGAGCCAGCAGAGGAAATGCCAACAATGGTCCCGCAAATTGTGAAGCCCCAAATCTGGCATTAGCTGTGAACGGTTATGCAACATTGCACTCTTCAAAAAGAGAGAGGGGGGGTGGGGGCGAGAGAACACACGTGTAGACACACACTCACTCACGCATGCATTTACAGGCTCACACTCATGCACGAGCATGCACATGCACTCTCTCCTACACACACACAGGATGAGGGAGGGATGCTCGTGTCATCCAGAACCTGCTGTTTGATGTGAGTGCAGTTTGGTTGAACAAACGTTTTGTGCAATCTGATGAACTGTAAAGAATTTCAAGTCGGAAGTTTTAAAAGGCTTGAAGCCTGTAAGACTCAAATTGATGGTGTGTATTGTGGGATGGTGTTACATAATCTGCGTACCAAGTGCTACGAAGAAATGTAGTGCACCCCAACCTTAGAGAAATTAGTTTCATAGTAATAATGAGGTTAGTGTATGTACAGATCCCGAAGATGTTCACTCATGACCCGGTAAATACACAGTGTTGCATACTTATTGATTTGTCTGTCCACTCAGAGGCTCGAATTGAAATGAAGTCAGTGCTGTAATCATAATTCCTAGGCGCACACCTGACTCCCATCTGACAGCAGAGCTCGTCTCAGCCCCTCAACTCACCAGATCTGGGACTGATTCTCCTTTTGACAACCGCACGTTTTGCCATTTAAGACAAAAAAACGACTGTGTGAAACACAATGTGGCCCAAATGAAGAGCCGCAGAGTCGTAGATATGGTAATTGCAATGCATTACCCAGACGCTCGAATGAAGAGGAGAGGGATGAAGAAACAAAGGGAATCGCCATTTTAGACGGAAACGTCCCCGTATTCCGAAAACCGGGCGACTCGCGTATTGGCCACGGTTTGGAGCTTCATCGCGGCTTGTCAGCATATAATCACATTTCAGCTCTGTGTGTCTCTGCCTCTGCACCGACATGAACACGACCACCTATTGTCCTTAAGCTCCACGCAATAAACAAACGATGTGGCTCACACATCCACCGTCCTATTTAGTTTTTTTTTTTTATCGATTATGCAACCGTCGACAGAAAACGATTTGCTCCCCCTGCGCCGCTGATGTTTTCCCGTCGCCTTTTTGTTGAGCCCGCAGTAACAATGGCAAGTGCACACACCGAACAGCGAACAGGAGCGTTTTCTCTCTGCGGAAGAAACGCTCTTTATTTCGGACCTATCGAAATACACGCCGTACTATCGGTTTATAGCAAAAGCACGCGTTCACGGTTCACAATCAAAGGGCTGAACATGAAGCAAACAGCCGTAAGATACTCACCGTGATGTGGTCCACGCCATATGGAGGATCCGTGAACACCGTGCTAAGATTTATCCGTGCTCGGATGTTTTTCACTTCATTCTAGCGTTCATACTTCACTGCAGATCTTTACATCGCTTGTATTCCCGGTTCTTTGGCGAAGCGGCGGACGAGCAAAGACTCCGTTTGGTGAGAAGCTGATCCGACCAATGAGAGCGATGCTGTAGCCTCTGCAAAGCATGGCTGCGCTTTCTCGCTTTTTTCCAAAAGAGGGCAGGTCGTTCTGTGCATTACAATGAGTAAAATCTCTCTCTCTCTCTCTCTCTCTCTCTCTCTCTTTCCGCCTCTCTCCCTTGACGCGCACACGCACACGCGTTTTATACATACAAATGCGCGCTCACACACACTGGCAAGCAAATAGGCTGTATGCGCGCTCTGGAAAATCCTGTAGCCTAATATTTTTATGTCATCATTGTCACCATTCTCGTTAGGGCTGTTTTATTATTTTTATAGACATCCTGGTGTGTCTGTGTTAAACTGCCTTTCACTGAAGCCTGTAGGCCTGTTGTAGTTTATTTATCTATGTGTAATAACTGTTCTATACTCCAGTGGAGCTCTACATTAGGAGTGTGTGCAGCCGGATCGCCGCCTTGCCGTCCACAATTAATCATGTTTAATGTCGTTTGTCTTGAGAGGTCCATTAGAGCGTTGCAGTTTCACGCATCAGACCGCTGCTTTGCAACTCCATTTCTATAGGCTAGTCCCTTAGAGCAACCAAGTGTATGCCCAAATACACCTCTGAAATATTTTACACCTAAATTCAGATACGTTCCTGTGAGTCTGTTGGGCCTTAATAATGTATGTGTGTAACCCCTCCATGTTCTGTCAGTTAATCTTTAAAGAAATTAAAGTCAAAGATTGCAAGTATTTTTTTCACCATTTGCACATTTCCTGCATGCGTGGTGCGGTTTTCTCTCTCGCTGTTTGTCTACAACACAAAAATGCAGGCTCTATACAGTTTAGAGACTCCTGGGTAGGCTTTCAGCACTAAGACAGTCATTGATTGAAGCAAGTGGCAGTCCTGCACAGCTCGTTTGTCTCCCCTTCACTTCCTACAGTGATTGACTTACAGGCAAAGATCCAATCGAAACCAGGGCCCCATGGATGATGTCATTTGAGTAACCTCACTAACCCTGTAGTCAAGGCGGAACGCACAGGGCTGCTAATGCCTAGAACGCCAACATATTAGTACATCCAATGTCTGAATCCAGCATTAGAAATAGCCTGTAGGTGTTATTCACGGTCTATTTCTTCGACTTCTCTCCTCCTGTCATCTCATCAATTCTTACTCATTCTCTCTTCTACAATTTCACACTGTTACTGTTTTATTGTTTCACTTTGTTACACTGTTTTGGCCTTTGACGTCTGAAAAGAACCCAGTCAGTGATGCAACCTTGGCCTGATGCAACATTGGTGAACATACCACTAACAGGGTTAACGTTTTGTCAACATTTTATTCTTTATTTAAAGGCTCGGTGGAGTAATCTACCGGGGCTTGCATCAGGCTACATATGGAGGGAAGTTTGAAAGCTGCTTTTTCTCTGGCAGAGAGGGGGGTAAAAGCTATTGTTCCCACTGAAACAATGGGAGCTGCCGGGCGACATGCAGCGGTGCACACATGAATGGCACGACTCCGGGATGTGTGTGGGTCAGTTGCCCGGGGTCTCTGTCCCAAAGCTCCTTTCCCAGCAACTCACAATGAACCTGCACAAGGTCGGGGCTCCTGGGGGTCACAGGCCACCCCCTTTTGTCTCGCACTTCAAAACACATAAACATTTATTAATCAAGAGGCAGCCACTGCTGGGGCCTCCGCATTTGAAAAAGGGGGGGTGAGAGGGGTGGGGTGAAAGGGGCAAAGAAGTGGGGGAGAAAGAAAGAACTACTGGCTGCAGATGCAAATTCCATCATTTGGTCCGAGTTGGAAGTTTGTAAAAGTTAAAAAAGCAGTAGTGAGGTGGAAGCTGGAGCTCAGAGCAGCAGTGAACCGGCGGACAGAACCACACGGCCAAGTCAGACCGGATTTGGACTTATTAAAGCCTCCTCCGTGCGTCTTCGTCATTCCTCTGTTGGATATGCGTTCAGTACATGTGGAATGGGATTTGTGTCGCATAGTGACATGTTGTTCTCCACACCTGAGGACTCACAAGGACTGAAGGGGGTATAACCGCCTGCACACAACTGCACCGAATAGCGTCAAATAATAGTCGGTGGCAGCGGAGTATCATAAATGTCATTCGTTTACATCAAAACACAGCAGCCTGCTGCATTTAAGCGCCATTTATATGCACTGCTTCTTTACAAGAACCAGTGCAAAACAAGAATAAGGCGCATCGAAATGCTGTTGTGTTTCAATGTGTTTCTCAGTTATTTATTGAAAAGAGAAACGTAGACCAGGCCTCCCTCAGCAGAGAGAGCCGTGCGTGATTGAGAACTTAGTAAAAAAAAAATCACCTTAATATTTACTGAAGATCAAATTCCATTTAGCGCCGCATATAATAACCCATTAATTGAATCTTAAATGTAATAGTTGCTGGCATGAACGCTGTGCTTTACGCGTTGGTCTTTTTAGGAAGGAGTGTAACGAATTGCAAGCCAAATCGAAACGAAATGTGTCTGCAGGAAAATGTGTCCAGGCTGAAGCTGCAGGCTGTGTCTCTGCTGCAGTCAACGAGGTTGCATCAGGTTTAGCAACGAGGTGCCTTAAAACCCGAAGCTTCTCCATCAGCCCCCCTCATTTTTTGCATCATATCAGGCCTCTCCCAACCTCTCAGCACCAACAAGGCTCTTTGTACCTCAATGTTGTCCATAAAATGTACATCATAGCTGCTCTGGTAACTTAGTCCATTTCTTTTCCACGTCAAAAATATCTGTAAAGGGCGACATGTGCTATTGTGCACTACGGAACAGTTTTGTAATAAATGTTTTCAAGATTTTTTTGTTGCAAAATTAATTAGTTTTAATTAAATCTTAATTAAGAAAATCAAGCTGTGAAGCAAATTCAGATTTAACTGCTATCGTGTGGTACTGTATCGCTAATAACTGTAGGTCTACAGTACTTAAAAATAATACTGATGTTATTGTTTCTAGAACGATTAATTATAATGATCATTTTTAATGAGTTTTGAATTTTGCTAAATTCATAATCAGTTTGATGAACAGCACTCAGTGCAATTCTGTAAAAGTCATTTATTTTGCAGTACACAGCTGGCAGCTTCTTGGCTGAGACTTTAAGATGCTCTGTCTAATATTACATCAGCAGCACTGACAGGTAAACATACCTGCAATACCACGTAAGAAAGTAGGGGCACAGAATGTCACTTATTTCCACAGTCTGAGTGGAATTATTTAGAATATTTAACAGCTGAATATCTGGTAAATGTGGTGGTTAAAGAATGATAATCTGCTGCTTTTATGTTTATATAAATATAATTCACATCCTGATTAGATAAATGTGCATGTATTAACTACTACCTAGTGAGTATTTGTTTTGGAATGCCCTCTATATACAATTAAATTATTTAAAAACAAGTCTAGTCTATTTGTGCTATTATTATTTCACTGAAATGTGCACTTTGTTAGAAATTAATATAGCACAATATTGCTTGACTCCAAGGAATAAACACTGTGTATTTTCTTATAGAACAAGCATATGGGAGGTTGCCAAGGGAACACAATGCACTGTCATCAGTAGGTTAATAGTCCTTTTTATGGCAGGTGCAAGCAAGTCTTATTTTATTAAAACATATTATTGTCTTTTGCTAATCCCACAGAAATCCAAATCTAAATGTTGTACAGCTCTTTTCAATCCCACATCAAATTTATCCATTTCAAAATCACATCCTGACTAATCTCTGTTTGTAAAATTCATTACTGTACGTTGGTTATAGCCATATCTGAGCTACCAGTGCTGATCTGTAATCAGGAGAATCAAGAATTAGAAGAAACCAATAGATATTTTCCTGTGTTTCAGGACATGACCTCATTGCAAATCTTTTTTTTTTTTTCCTCCAAACAAATCCTAATGGTAACGTGTGCCTGCTTTACGCGAGCAGGGACTGTACGCTCCCCAAGCGAACATCAAACACCAAACAGCAGTTGTTATTTCATGGTTGCGTGCAAGCAGAACCAGGTCATCTGCACTGGGTTACAGGCCTGCTGGCTGTGTTTGTAGTGTCCTCCAAAATGCACATCTTCCCTCATTAAGTTTGTACTTAACAATGAGTAGAAAAACTCTCCTATTTAAATTTAAACATTTCATAATATCTGTAAAGTCAGAGTAGTTTAAATCAAAGAGGAAGTGCTCTTTTAAGTAGGAAAAGGAAGCAAACCTCTTGAGATGAAATTTTGTGGAGGAAGTTTGTAATTTGAGTTGGTTTAGGTTAATTTAAAGAAACGTAACCTTGAGGATTTCATATAGTAGTAATGACTGTGAATTTTACAAAAGAAATCTTAACTTGAATTCCAGCCCATTAAAGAGGATGTGCATCTCAGATAAAGATTTAAACGGGAGGCATAATCCTGTCTGCATTTACTGAAAGGGATACTTTGTGCTACTGTGCACCCTCGTAGTGTTTTGTCTGAGTGAAGCGAGGATGAATGTGTGGGACCTTCCCCCTCTGACATTAGCAGGGGGTCAAATGTGCATGTAGGGCACCTGGCTCTCCACCTCCCCTCTCTCTGTGATGTTAAATGTCAACTAGCAGCATCCACAGAAAGCAAGGTGAGCTTCCATTCTTATGCTTATGCCACAAGATCATCACATGTGACTCCCAAAGCCATGTTTCTCTTGTGTAGGGCAATTAAAGCTGTGCGAGAGAGGGTAAATTTACAAAATCATTAACCTAACCCATTATAGTGAGGCAGATCATCTAAGGGCTCGTGTGCTAGAAGGAAAACCCCTGGCTTTCACATACATTTAAGACGAGCAGCCTAATCTTGATTTGTTGAGGAAAGATGTGCGCTAACAGCTCTGCTTCACTTTAAATGTAGTAGATGCTGTCATCCTCCTTGTGTGAAGATACAAGTGTAATTGAATTAAGCCAATGGATTATTTTATTATGGACACAGGTGCCTGGGCTTCTGAAAATCATTTTGCTCTAATAATTTTACTAGTTCTGCTGCTTACGTTGCTCAGTTAGAGTCATTTTTAAGTAAATGCAGCAGCAATGATATGATCTGATCACTGATTTTATACAGCTCAGGGTGGATTAATGTATAGTTCAATAACTGCATCATATGCTTATCCAATTGTCTCTCTGATTTGAGATACACTTAAGCGTTGGCGTCTCACCCAAGTTACACCAGAGGTTAGATGTAAATCTACGCCATCATTCGGAGAAGCGTCCTCGCTCAGAAATGGCAGCAGTCGGGACCTTGCAGTGTTCCCTAATAGAATGCCTATTGAGGCCCAATCAGTAGGTCTGTTCCATGCTTGTAAGTGGATTTCTCCCATACCCCCAAGGTTTTTTGAAATGGGGGTCAATGGGTCTGTTATTGTTTTTCACTGCCTCTTTATCCCTACATAGCTTTGTGATGTCAACAGCGAAATGACAGAGGGAGCTGGGCCCTGGAAAAAACCCAGAGAGGAAATAACTACTATTATGATCTCTGTGCGTGTCTCCTCTCAACAGGCTTGCAATTGTTCCAGTGGGTATGGATGCATCCCCATGTGAAGAATGGAAAGAGGTAAATATCACTTGTCCTCCAACAAGTCAGAATAAAACAGCATCAGCTGGCAGAGAGAGATGATTACCTTTACGCTGAAATTTATCACCAAACATTGCCCTCACTGTCTCAAAAGTGATAAACAGCGTTATGATGTTATTAAATATGTAAATAATATTGTCACATTTCCTCTTTATGTGCAGTGATACATTTTACCACAGAAGTACTGGTAACTTCTATAGCTTAAAAACACAAAGACAGCTTTCCATATAATTTCTTGACAAATTGGTATTTTATACAAAAAAAAGAAACAAATGTTCACTTCACTAATGTGAGTCTAAACGGAGACATTTGTTAAACAGATACGTCTCTGCCAGAAGTGAAATGGCATTGTTTTCCATTGTATTACAGCCTGGTGCCATTTATTAAATGAAAGTGGGAATCTGTTATGAGGTGGAATTTTATGTCTCTGACTGCAATGTGATCATTGCACCAAAGCACAGCCATAAATTTCCTTTGATATAATTGTATTAATGCAGCGAGTAATGGATGAGCATATGTTTCACACTGATTACTATCCCTCTCTGACTGTGTGTCCTAGTTGCCTTCCCATCGCCTGACTATCGGAATGAGAATATGTGCCTTGAGTTAATGCTGATTGCAGCAGCTGCCAACACATGAATCTCCATGGCAACAATAATGGTTACCAGGCAACCATGCTCTTTTAGGGACACTGAAAGAAGCCCAAAGGCTTACTAAAAATATATATGGGTATAGTACTTCTTGATCGCCTCAGCTGTATGCACATTATGCACAGAACCATAAGCAGTTAAATGCTTTAAGACTTGGTGTGTTATTTTCTGCTGTTCAGCTCCAGTGTGTGCTTACCCTGATGCTCCCCCTCTTTGGCATGAGCATTCACTTCTAAATGGCATCCACAAATACCGATACCTTTCATGACATTAACACACAGAGCCATGAGAGGAGTAAATGCTTCTATAAGGTTATGTGCTCTATTTGGGTTCATGGACAGCCTGGTTCAAGGAGATAGTGACGGTTTTTTACACTTGAAAAATGGGGCAACTGTCTGCCATCTTGGCTCCCACATCGAGCTTTCCCTTGCAGCTCGTACAGACCCAGGTGGCATGCGCACACGCTGTGGAACAAAGCATTCCATCAGCGCAAGTGACATCACTGCAGTCAGCTCAGCTGTTTCTGCCTGCGCTATAAATAGTGTGGCAGAAAGAGCGGATTGCCTATGCAGAAAATATTTAACTCCTGACCCCAAGCCTTGAGAGAAATAGATTTTTTCTTTCATGGAAGTAGCAAACTGGATCTTTGCCAGTCGGTCAATCATGAAATATGGGTGTTTGTTCATGATCCCCTTATGGTTGTATGTCTATGTCCTTGTACAGTATTTTGTAGAAGTGTGAAGTATTATCGCTTTGCACTATCATTGCACTTTAGAAGATTTATGTAGAGTGACTAAGCTTTGAAACAGAGAGACACAGATACTTTAGTATATGGTAAAACTGCAAACAGTACACTAAAGTAGATCTTTTGTATCAAGTATGGAATTCCTTGTTTGAGTGGGAGTAATGTTTCTTTATATTCCTTGATTTTAAAGAAATGTTATGGACCTTCACTATTTTTAAGTATAATAGACCTGATTCATATTTTCCTTATGGTATTTCATAGTTTTATACATTAAATATTTCTTCCACATTGAATTTTGCCCTAAATTAACTAATTTATTTGACATCATGTTTTGTG
Source organism: Pseudamia nigra (assembly GCA_029823295.1). NCBI lineage: Eukaryota > Metazoa > Chordata > Actinopteri > Kurtiformes > Apogonidae > Pseudamia > Pseudamia nigra. Next base: position 10,470 of record JAQQAE010003056.1, on the reverse strand, counting down.
ACAGCCATGTTTGCTTTTTAAAACTGACATTGAAGTTTGAAGTGTGAAGCATGAAATTATGCAGAGCAGTGACATTTGAGCACCATGCAGTGGCTCTTATGAAATAGGTCAGGCCTGCACCTTGGATGATAAAGCAGCCGTGTATGACAAACAGGAATCATCCTTGCATTGTGCACTTCATTCATTGGGTTCTACTGATTCTTGTGCACAAAAAGTAAAGAATGTTGAGTCAAAACCTAGCGGTGATTTCAAAGATAAAGTGAGGAGGGCATCAGGGTGGAGCTTGGTCTCACACATCCCTGAGACAAGGAGAAGTAATCACAGTTATTGATAGTTCAGCATGTCCTCTGGCTTTCTGCAGTGACTTTCGTGTGTATCCTGCTCTCTACACTAATACTCAAGGCTGCCTTGATCTGAAGACGTCACAGCGCTGCAGCGTTGCGCTGGTCCAGCCAGCCTGGCTGAGGGTCACGATGCAGCTGGCCAGATGCCAGGACGTGTGCATGGGGCTATGCCATGGCTTTGGTCCTGCAGGCTGGCAGCATTGAGGAGTGTGAAGGCATTTAGTAGCATGAATGTCCCTTTGTCTCAGAGCAGCGTGCCAGGCTAGCTCTAATGAGGCAGCTCTTTGTGGCAGGCCTCTCAACATCAAGTGGGCTGGTGGACTCATTAACCTGACTACTGCAAATAAAGCAGGCAGGCACAAGAGACGCCTATGATAGCACACTTAAGGCCCCACTGAATCCCCCCACCGCTGCTATCATCCCTCCACCTCCTTGCTTTCCTCCTCTCCCTCCAGTCTCCCAGGCTTCCCAGGGCTCTTCTGATAGGAGGAAATCAGCCTCTGGCCTATATCAGGTGTCCCAAATAAGGAATGGGGGTGATTTCCACTTTCCTTATTCTGTCTCCTTCATACCTTGAGCTTTAATCAGTTTTCGGCTCTGTACTGTAACCTGGTTTTTGGTGAAAAATGAATGAACTGGGTTTGCTTGCTCCCATGGAGTCACCTGGCGCAAGTGGCTTTGTACAAAGTGTTTCGGGGATGTTAATGTATGACATCAGCTCATATATTTATTTCTCTCCATCTTTAGATTTATCTTGGTGAAATCTCCTTGAATGCATTTAGTTTTTGTAGCAGACTGTTATTATTCATAGTCAACATATAAATGCAGTTCGTTGTGTTTCATGAGTAACAGCACAACATGATCAAAGACACACTATTTTAATTACTATGTTTTTTTTCTTATGTCGAATTCAGAAGCTGAAAGAAGAGAAAATTGAGATACAAATGGCAGAGGTCATGCTTTCTTCATGTATACATTGATAGACTCCCAGATGTCCAGTTCATTCTGATCTGTTTTGATTGAGATATGAAATAAATATATGAAGCATACTTGAAACAGTACACTGTTATAGTACACTCTCAGGGTTATGTTACTGTATGTACAGCTAAACCAGTTTGGGTTTATTTAATGGTTAATGGGTTCATAACCAAGTCTTCTACCCTGTTGAATCTTTGAAACTTAACAACTTGGGCGATGCATTGATCAGTGCGACTTTTTTAGGTCAGTGCAGCGATATGAGTTGTTCATCTGACTAATGAAGCAGTTGCAATGTTGAAATGAGAGCCTGTAAGCGGGTCTGCTGAAATAGACTTGCTAAGTTGTTTTGATGAATATTTCTATAGTAGTGTGGAAGTTGTAACGGTCGCCGCTGAATTATATATCCACGTGAAACTGGGTCATGAACAGCTGTTCTCTGCACACTGACAAGGACAGGTCAGATCCTCATCTCATGTTATGATGGTGTGTTGTTTTATATTTCTCCATATTATTTATCTCTCACATCACTACTGCTTATTAATTCTAAGCGTTATTGCTGGTGGGTGTGGTTCTTCCAGATATTGATTTGATGTTAATGTCATGTACTGTTTGATATATGGCCTTTGAAATTGCTCAAGCATTTTATCAGGTTGCTTGTATGTAGATTAGATTCATTAGATATTCCCCCTGCTATTTTTCATGATGTTTCCCCACATTCATTTTATGGCCTCTCATTGTCCTCTCTGCACAGTAAATGATTTTAATCTGGTGATGCTGTGCACTCTTGATAAGCCCCGCACAAATTCAGGCACCAGAGCAGAAGGTAGGAAAAGGCTTACGCCACAGTAAGCACATGTAGCGCAAGTGTCTCATTTTCTAAAAAGGAATATTCATATCAACATCAAAGGGGTTTGCACTCCTGACTCTGACAAATTGCATATGAGCTTTCATCAATTAAGTAGGCCACCGATGTTTATTTAAATGAAATTTACAGTTGCATTATTGATTTGTCACCACAAAATGATCTGACATGATGCACATGGGTTATGAGGAGTGATTCTCCACAGGAAGAAACACAGCGGGAGTGTTAATGGTGGATAGATGGACACTTGGAGGAGGGGTTGATATGTTTGAAGCTTAAATATTGGAGTGAAGACAGGGGAAAGAATGTTCACAATCATGATAACTACCAGCATCAGGGTGCCTTTTGTCTGTCTATTTAAGTATAAGCCAAGTTTGTAGAACAAAATTTTTCTTTGCATTTAAACTGCATAGTTTAATTGATTTAGGTGGGACAAAATGTCTGCACTATTTTCTTTTTTCTGGACAACTGACAATTGAAAGTCACAATTATTGACATAAAGTACAAGGTAATTCATTTAACTTTATTCAAGGAGATAATACTAACGAAGGAGGTTTATATCTTCTGCTAGCATTTACCACAAATCAGCACTGTATTTTGCGTCTGCCTCTAGTTTTCTGCCTCTCAAACTGGTGGTTGTCAATTTCAGGATTCCTATCATTGTTACTGTCACTATTTTACAACCATAGGGCTGTATATTAAAAAGGACACGTACTGAGGAAAAGCTTCTCCTCTGTGTTTGAATTTATGGTTGGAACTCACAAAGTGTTCAATGCATTGCAAATTCTCAGAACGGCAACATGAAACTCAAGCATGAAACTATTTCATGCTTTTTCCTGCTACTGTTCCCTAGGGAGTGTCTGTATGTGCATTTACATGGGAGTGTATTTGTGAGATGCACACACATGCTTGATGCTGTTTGTCAACACAACACATGTAGACGAATTGCTATTGACAAGAACACACAATGCACCAAGGGCTACTGAGACGACTCAATAAAATTGAAGGATAGGCTTGTTGAGATCCAAGGCCTTTCTAATTTCCTGTAATAGACTCCTCTATGCTTTGAAATGTGATTTAGGCTGGACTAGTGGGTTTTGGTAGTCAGTTAGCAACTCCATCCATTGCTCCTCCCTGTAATGGAGAACACCGGAGTCAGAGGCAGACACACACGGCAGCGTTTGCGCAACAACCACAGAAAAACATTTGATTGAACAAAAATCAATCATAATAGGATCGAAAGAAATGAATCCAAGTGTCAGAGTTCAAAATGATTCTAATAAACCCTGTTTCTTGGATTTGAGCTACGATCCATCCATAACAATAATAACAAGAAATGTAACAATATTTTATTTCTTCTTGTTTGGAGTAAAATGGGATTTTACTTGAGTTTTATCTGTCAGTCTATTTTACACAAAATGAATGGATTTAGATGGTAATGTAGCAGCTGTGCAGCCACTGTTCACATACTTTGACATTTTTAAACAAACATGCACTCTTTAGTGGCTTCCAGTTTATTTTTTTAACGCAGACAAGCATGCATGTATATACTTATGTCAGGGGGCATGCGGTGTTCCTTTAAAGTAGAAACAGATTTTAGATCTCTGTGTGTGTATGTGTGTGTGTTTGTGTGTGACAGATGAAACTGTTTCTGTTCTCCTCTTCCTTTCGGGCAACGCTCTGATGGCAGGTCCAGCGGGATGACTGCTTGCCATCTGTCCAGGTATCCTGCTCTGCACGCTTTCACCCCACAGCTCTGCTCTACTATCTAATCTGTGTGTATGCCTCGGTGTGTATGTGTGCGTTCCCTTTTAAAGGATTTTTTTCTTCTGCTTCTTTTCTGAAAAATATTAAACACACCCTTATAAGCCTTTACAAAACAATTTTATCTGCTCATTTCTTGATTATTATTTTGCATCTATGTGAACACGCACTTGTTGAGCATGTCTTTATCTGTCACGCAGCTAACACGAACAAGGGCCTAGAGTTTGTGTGTATTTGGAAAGAAAAATGTACGGTACAGGTGCAGTTGAAGATAGAGACAGCTCTCCCTTTCTCTCTCTCTCTCTGTGTGTGTGTGTGTGTATGTGTCTGTGTGGATGTGTGTTCGTGTGTGTGTTTGTGGCAGGTGGTAAATGACATTGCGAGCCAACAGACTGAGGTCAACCTCACTGGGCATAAACCCAAGCTATATTATCAACTGGGTATCTGGCAGCTTGCTCTGCTGTACTGAGGCTGCTGCCCACACCCACTGCTATCCACACCTAGACGGTCACACGGGCACACACACACAGTGCAGAACTTGCTAAAGTATTGATTTTTTTCAAATAGAATGAAAATGTAAAGAAATGTAACAGTTTTATTGCTCGTAGCAGCAGCAGCAGTAAAGATGCCTTGAAAAAGAATGTATTTACTCCATTGTTCACATCTGGATATTTAGAAGTAAAGTAAATGGAGAAAATACATAAAAAAATTAAATTATCTGCTTGTACACCTTCAGGTTTTGCCAATACTTTTACTGTGTTGTAAAATTAGCAAGACAGTTTTAAACAAGGACGTTGTTAATGTTAAAAAGTTCAAAACAGAGAAGGTGCCTTTGGTAGACAGTGGTGTGACTCTCGAGCATCGCCCTATCTGCAGTACATCATTGTTTTTAAGTGAAAGAAAAATCTTTTGACATGGCCTCATTTTTTCGTAGCAAGTCATGCTTCACTAGAGTGCCATGTTTGACCCACTTAACTGCAACATTTCATCCTCTCTTGACTCAAAGAAAACCAAATACCATTGTGCAGATACAGTACAGACAATTCAGTGACAACCAGACAGAGTATTTTTCTCTCTTAACCTCAGTCTCAGCACTTTACATAATGTGTATAATGACATGTAATAACTCCTTACTCTTGTACATTTGTGTTTGTATGCGCTTGTCACCAACTATTTCTTCTGTAGTTGCAGCTTGGTGGTTTTGGTCCAGACACATTTCCAGCGGGTGTTGATTGCAAGTGGTTTTCTGACTCTATCTCACAAGTGTGTATGTGGAGTGGTTGAGGTCACCAAATGTGACAGCAACATTTTGTGATTTTTATCCCCGCTGAGATCTCCCCCATATGTAGCAGTGGTGTGCTGGCTGTAGGAAAGATCCCAAATTTTCACAGAGGGCAGGGATGGATAGAAAGATGTTGAGAGGGGGAAGGGATGGGATGGAGAGAGAAAGAGAAAAGGCGGGGATGCTCAGCAGCTGGCTTCTTTTTTCCTGTCATTATCTCTGGTTGCTGTTTCAGTCAGCCCCGTTTGACGAAAGTCAAATAGTACACTAGTCCTGATTATGTGACAACTGGAATTCACCTACTTAGTTAATCCTGCATCGGGGTTTAGATTTCAATTAATTTCTCTCTGGTTGCTCCATATTCCCAGGGGGTGGTGAGAGCAGTGTGGGGGAGGGGAGCTCGCTGTGTGGGTGAGCAGGATACAGTAT